>JAOSBO010186711.1:8095-22731 GCA_027563915.1 Erythroxylum rotundifolium
TTCTTTTTCTTTGCAAATAAAGACTTTCATAGATTCTTGAAACTCGATGTTCGTCCAACCTGAGAATAGAAGAGGAATGAGTCCTTATTACTTAGTCAATTTGCTCTTCTATCCTCTTCTGGGCCTCATCCATACTTGTGAGCTTGCCCATGATCTTGTCCATTTTGGAATCATAGTCATTGTATTTATCCTGTTGATAACCATGTGACCCTTGATTTCTAAACTGAATCTCAGTATTGTTTGACCAATGAAAATCTGGTTGGTTATGCCACCCCGACTCGTATGTGCTGAAATAAGGATTGTTATCTCCCTCACCAACTTGTGCTCCATTAAAGTTAAATTGCTCCACATTGTTATTTTCTCCTAAGAAGCAATCAGCTATGATATAGCTCTCTAATCCATATGACCCATATTCATACTGCATCGCTGTAACTGGAGAGGAAGAGGTGGCTTTTAGGGTATTTAATTTCTTAGTTAGGTTGTCGATCTCAACCTATAATGTTATCATTGAATTTGCATCCATCATTCCTCTTAGGTCCCAAAACGTTGACTACTATCTATTTCGTTCTGATGTTCCAATGACAACTAGTGTATGTCATGCCTTCTAATAGATCGTGTGTTGCTTCAACTATTTTCCTCATGAATGATCCTCCAGTAGCTGCATCTATGATGCTCCTTATGGGTGGATTATCTCCAGTTTAGAATGTTTGCAATAAGAATTCATTGGGTAGGTTATGAAGAGGATAGCTCCTTTGTATCTCTTTATACCACTCCTACAATTCATATAAAGATTCCCCGTCATTTTGCTGGAAATTATCAATTTCCTTTGTTATTCCTATTGCCTTGTTCAAAGGGGATTTTTTTGTAGAAAAACTTACACCAACTACTTCAAAGTTGTGATGTTGGATGGGTTAAGAGAATTCAACCAAACCTTGGCTCGATCCTTAAGTGTAAAGGGAAAAAGCCTCATCCTAACAAAATCCTCCAACATCCCAATATATCAGAAGGTGTCGCAAATTTCTAAGAAATTAGCTAAATGAGCATTGGGATCCTCATTGGCTAACCTGTAGAATGGCACTTTGGTTTGCAACATGTTTAGCAGTAATGATTTGATCTCGAATGTATTCACTTGCACCAGTAGTTACGTAATCCCTTAACGATGGGCATTAAGCTTAGGCATGTCAATAGGCCAGCCCAACCTAACCTCGGTCATGACAAGCCACGGGCTAGTCGATGGGCTGGAACGTGGGCCTGAAGTGTCAATCAAACCCATGTTTAAATGGAAATTGAGATACTGATGCAAGTTCTTCCCTTTTAAATCAGATAGATTTATATCCGAAAGAAGTTGACAATAAGTTCTTTCAAAATTCAAGAATTCCTATCTAACTTAAGTGACACAATAAAAGCTTTTTCTATTCTTTTCTTAACCAATTTATGTATAAGATTCCATTCACCCCACGATTGGGAACTAATGATTGGCTATTGAGATTTTTTACCAAAACATGATTGATTTCTAAGATCACCCTAGGCTTTCAGTCTTTTACAATCCAAAGGAGGTCAAATTGAAATTGATGTTCCATTTTTTTCATAAAGAGACATACTATCAAAATAGACCTATTTATGAAACTTTTTATCTAGATGGGAATCAAGAAAATTCAAAGTTAAAAATATTGATAGATAAAGATCTCCTAGGTTTTCTATAAACAGATCCTGGATTGTTTATTGGTCTAAATAAACCAACCATAAATTATTCTAATTGATAATATTATATTAATCTGGATACCCCCAAAGCATATATCTAATTGTACTTTATTGTAAACCAAGATTTTACCATGAATATAATTTTAGAGAGACGTGAAAGTGAAAGCCTATGGGGTCGCTTCTGTAATTGGATAACCAACACTGAAAATCATCTTTACATTGGATGGTTTGGTGTTTTGATGATCCCCACTTTATTGACTACAACTTCTGTATTTATTATCGCTTTCATTGCTGCACCTCTAGTAGGTATTGATGTATTCGCGAACCCATCGCTGTCTTAGCTGTGCTATCAGGGGCTTTGGGGAAGTTAGAATAGGAGAGCACTCATCTTGGGGTGGGCTTACTACTTAGATACTTCAGGCCAGAATTACCATCCCTAATTGAGTTATGGCCTCACTCCCTATGATATATTTCCTACACCATCATTCTTTCCATTTATTTTTGTTATCCAACTCTTGAGATTCCTTTGTTTGGTGATATTTAAGTTGATGTGTCATCTACTTTATGCCTAGCTTCTTCTTTTTTCGTAAAAGATGGTGAAAAAAGCTTAGACTACAAGAATTAAACTAATCTATGCCTCCCCCACAGCAATACGAAAAACTTGATCATCTCATTCGGGCTTTAAAATTTATAAGCCCTCAAATACTGCAAGCACACAATTCATGACTATAGTATAAAAGGTGTCTATTCCATAAGGAGGGAGATTAATCTAATCCTAAAAATCTTAGGCTAAAAAGATATGACTAAAAATAAACAATGCAATGGGAAGTAAATACGAGAATTCAATTCAACCAATTAAATCAGAAGTTAAACACAAAAGAATTAACAATTGAGCAACAAGCATGCACAATAGAAATTAACCAAAGAATTTACCAAGTTACAAGAAAGGGGATTTTACCTGTCATTAATGCTAACCTAGTTGATTATGTGTTAATAAGGTATTGGTTTTAGGCGATCATAGGGTTAATTACTCCTTCTCGAGTTATAACCATTAACCTTAATTGGATTATAAAATTTGCAATCTCTCAATTCACAAATTATCCCAACCCTAATTAGATCTGAAGCACTTTAATAAACTAGCGAAATATCACACAAGAACACTCTCCACACAATTACCAATATGATTCATCATGGTTTCTATTAAATGAGCTAACTCTCATGAATCTGATTAAATCATTTTTATTCAGTTCACTCTCTCATTTTGTTACCAAATTATGCAAGAATGCAATCAAATCACAACATTCATCCAATAAACATAATCAACTAAATTATCATTAAATCAAAATCACACCCCGAAGAAAAGGTAGAACATCATCAACATTCTACCATCTATCATCATACAATCCATCCCAACTTTATACATGAATAAAATTGCAATGAAAAGGAAATAGAAAATTAGAATAAATGATCTGGGAGGGTAGTAGCATCAAGAAACCTCCTGATCTAGGAAGCACATCTAAACCGCTTCTTCCCTCTTTCTTCCTCTTCCTCCTCTCTTTCTCTTCCTCTTTCTCTCTTAGGGTTTCCAAAAGTAATTACACGAAAAGCTCCCTTTCCTCTCTTTTTCTTAAATACTTTTATGTTTTGGGTAACCCTAGGGCTTTTTTGGGGTCTAAAAGGTCTAAGAAGTCCCTTAAAATGTGAGGTTCGTAAATATCTACACATCTATCCAACACAGGCCATGATCGTGGCTCACATTTGAGCCTTCTGTCACAATCATAGCTTGCAGGCCACAATCGTAGACCATTCCTGGAGTTGCTGTCACAGTCGTGGCCTGTTGATTTCTCCTGAATATCTTCAAAAACTCCTTTATTCTTCGATATTAACCCTGAAACACTAGCAAACATATCAAGATACCTCAAAAACATAATATTTAAGCTCAAAAGCTTGTACTCACAATTAAAACACTTGAACACATACTAAATAGATAATTAACAAACTAATGCAATTCTAACCTAAACATATACCAAATGATCGAATTAACGGCTAAATACATATCAAATTATGCCCTAAAACATGATGCAATTTACACTTATCAATATACTATGCATGCAAGACTCTTACGGGACATTATCTGAACTACACCACCACAAGAAAGGAATTACTTGTAGTAGTGTATGCATCTGACAAGTTTTGCTCATACCTCTTGGGATCTGAAGTGATTGTATTCACCGATCACATTGCTTTAAAATATCTCTTTGCTAAGAAGGATGCAAAACTAAAACTTATTTGATGGGTGCTACTATTACAAAAGTTTGATATAGAAATTAGAGATAAGAAAGGAGCAGAGAATGTCATTGCAGAACATTTATCACGGCTCAAAGGAGGGGAATGAGAGAAAAGTGATGATATTAATGATAACTTCCCTAATGAAACCCTGATGTTACTTAACAACTTAGTGACACCATAGTTCGCTGATATAATAAATTATGTTACTGATGGTAAACTTCCTTCTGATTTATCATATTAATAACAAAAATGGTTCTTGCATAAATGCAATCAATATCTATGGGATGAACCAATCTTGTATCGAACATGTGCTAATGGTTTATAAAATGATGTGTTCAAGATGAAGAAATGTTAGATATATTAACACAGTGTCACGAAGCTCAATACGCTAGCCATTATGGAGCAAACAAAATGGCAGCTTGAGTACTCAAGTGTGGATTTTGTTGGCCATATTTGTTTGAGGATGCTCAAGCTTTCATCATACAGCACGATCACTATCAACTAGTAGACAACATCTCCAAAAAAGATGAGAAGCATTTATCTAATATTTTAGAAGTTAAAGTCTTCATTGTATAGGACATTGACTTTGTGGGGCCTTTTTCATCCTCCATTGGGAATATTTACATTCTAGTGGGGGTGGATTATGCATCTCGCTAGACTAAAGCCATAGCATCTCTAACTAATGGTGGGAAAGTTGTCCAGAAGTTTATCAAAAGGTTATTTAACTAATTTGGAGTGCTAAGAACTATAGTAAGTGATGGAGGAGCATATTTTTCAACATATCTTTGGTTCCCTCCTAAAATGATATGGAGTCCACCATCGAGTTATTACTTCTTGTCACCCATAAATGAATCAAAAAGTGGAAGTCCTTAACCGGGAGCTGAAACAAATTCTAGAAAAGATGATGAATAGCTCTAGGAAGGACTGGCCATTAAAGTTAGATGATGCTTTATAGGCTTATAAGACTACTTTCAAAACACCTATCAGAATGACTCCCTTCGGGCTTATATATGGTAAGGCTTGTCATTTGCCTGTGGAGCTAGAACATCAAGTATATTGGGTGATGAGAGCTTTAAACTTTGATTGGAAGCAAGCGGGTGAAAAATGACTCCTGCAACTAGATGAACTTAAAGAGTTTCATTCCAATGCGTACGAAAATGCTTGACTTTACAAGGAGAAGGTGAAGAGATGGCATGACTCTCATCTTAAGCAAAAGGAATTCAAGGTGGAAGATGCATTTTTGCCATACAATTCGAGGTTGAGATTCTTTCCAAGAAAGTTACGTTGAAATCGCTATGGAGTAGACCTTTGATGGTCACCCAAGTTTTTGATCATAGAGCCTAGAATTTGAAAATGCTAGCAAAGAAACCTTTAAGGTGAATGGGCATCACTGCAAACCATATCTTGGTGGAGTGATTCCTAAGGAAAAAGAAGTAATCTCTTTCCTTTCGAAAAATTGAACATGTTTCCAAAGATATAAGGTCAAGCTAATGGCTACAACTTAGCACGTTTTGTAGTTATATTTAAATTGTTGTGAAGTTAGATTTGTTTTAAATTCCATAAATAGGTATTAATGATTTAGACTGGGTTGTCTTACTAATTCTCTTACTCTTTGTTAATCAATTATAAGATAGGAATGCAATATCAGTATCAAGTTGAGATTCCACGTCTGACCCCATCACCACCTCAATCACCATGATGGTTCTATACTCTTAACACTTGTCTTTTATTTTTATTGTTATTTTCAATTTTTCTCATGTTTCTCTTATTTCATTAAATGTTATTCCCTCCTTATCTATTGTCGTTTGTTCTTTTCATACTGAGGACAATGTGTTGTCCAAACGTGAGGAGGGTTGTTTGCATTATATGTTTTTATTTGAATGTAAATTTTGCATATTGTATATTATTTCATTTAGGATTGCTTGATGTTATTCGTGTGAATGTGTCAATGGCTAGGACTTAACGGAATCGAATGAACATAGTTTTTAGGTTGCAAAGATTTATTAGCTTGTGAAATTAGTGTTCTAGGTTGTTTCAGTTCAATATGCATGTTAATTAGATTATGTTGTTGGTTCGTTCACTCTAGAAATTTACCACATTCATTTATACTTTTAGGTCAATTGAATACATAACAATGTTAGTACCTTTTGATGAGAATGATTAGCTAAAGAAAAAAGATAGGCAATAAAATAAATATATATAATAAAAAATTATGTCTGTTTTGTTTAATAAATGACTATTATGTCGGCCCTTTTTGAAACAAATCGGATTATGAATAGAGCTACTAGCCAATTGAGAATGAGATATAGCTGAGTAACGGGAGGAAATTCATCACAAATTTTTGCCTTCATGTCAAAAGATTATAATGACATTTCAACTAAGCCAATTAATAAAAACATGGCCTAGTTGAGTAACTAGGGGATATTCATCACAAATGTTTGCCTTCGTGTCAAAAGGTTAGGTTCATGTCAATTAAAAGCAACAAAAATAGTGTGTTGTTTAATAAATCCTACTGATCATAGTGAATGGCTCAAATAATTATGAAAAGCTATTTAAGGATAGTTACAATTTTGATTGACCAAATAATTATCAATATATGTGTGTAAGTGATAGAGGTGAATGAATGTGACACTAAGTTCTGATTATTATGTGTATTTAGTCTGAAGTACTTAGACACAGATTTCACAAGTTAATAAGTTAGAACAACTTGAAGGATCGTGTTTGTAGTTAAATTTGTTCTGTGAATTTTAATGCCATTGTCCCATTACTTCATATTTTTATGTGTTGTGTTTTGATGTGTTTCATTTTTCTTATTTTGACTTTGCTTGAGGAAAAGAAAAATTTAAGTGTGAGGTAGTTGATAGTGGTAGGTTTCACAATGTTTTATTAGGTAGTTTAGTATGTGTTTAAATGTTGAACTGAATGATTAGTGCATGTTAAAGTTAGCATTATTTTCTTAGATAAATTTGTGTTATGAGTGTTTTATGGTTTACAGCATACTATTGAGCTTAAATTTTGTGTAGTTGAGGTGCCTTAATGTGTTTATTAGTGTTTCAGATAAAATATCGAAGAACAGAGAGAATTTGGAGGAATCTCGGAGCAAGGCCCAGGATCACGACAAAAGCTTGTTGGTTTACCACGATCATGATAGAAAGTAAAAATTGAGTGCCACGATCATAGCACTATGGGCCACAGTCGTGGCCTACATGACAACATTTTTGGATCGGCTTCTAAAACCTTTTTCTTTTTTTGACTTTCCTAGGGATATTTTGGACTTTTGGGGCCTAGGTAAACCTTAGTGTTTGCCCTAAATAGAAAGATATAAAAAGAAAAGAATGAAGGCCTAGAAGGGAGCTCCATTTTGTACCACTTTGAGAAAGATCTAAGGAGAGAGGAAGAATAAGAGAGAAGGAGGAGAAAGGAAGATGGAGAAGAAAGGCTACAGTGCTGCTATCTTCTCGATCTATTTCGACCCTTCCAAGTGACATTTCATTTCATCTTTATAAAGAGAAGAAGGGTTGTAGTGTTGTTATCTTCCCGATCTATTGCGACCCTTCTCAGTGACATTTCATTTCATCTTTATTGTTCTTTCTTTGACATGTATAAGATTGATTTGATAGTGATGGATCTAGGTTTGATGTGATGTCCTAAACTTCTTTAGGGATTTGTTCTTACATCAATGTTAAAGATAGTTCTTTTATTGTTAATACATTGGTTGTTGTGATTATTTTTTGTATTTGAGTGCTTCGCTAACAAATCGACATAGTTGATCTATAGCAAAACGATTAGATTAGGTAATGAGAATTAAACAATCTAATAAATTATGCAAATAATCAAATCGGGAATTTAAATGAAGAGAGATCTCGTGTGAAGACCTGGTAGTCTATTAAAGGGGTTAAGATTTGATTGGATTTATAGGTTTTTGTAAATTGTGAGATTGCAAATTCCATATTCAATTAGGGGTTATAATTTAGAGTTTAATGATTATAACTCGAGAGAGAATAATCCACTCATCGAAAGTCTAAGACCAACACTGTATTAACTAAAAAATAATCATGTTAGCATTTGACTTGATGATAGGATATATCCCCCTTCTTATAATCGACTAATCTTCCTTATGTGATTTCCATTGTTAATTTGGTGGTGCTCAATTTGATTCCATATGTGTTAATTTTAATAATTCTTTAGGCCTTAGAAAACTTAGAATTAGATCAGTTCGACAACTCCTCAAGGGATCAACATCTCACATACTACACTCACGATCTGTGCGCTTGCAATATATTGAGGGTTTAAAATAGATTAAAACTTACCTCAATAATATAACCAAATGCATAATTAGAAATAAGCCCTACTTAGTCATTTTAGGTGATTAGGAATAATAGAGTATCATTTATTTATTTATTTCCAGTACATGGGATATGAGGAGCCACCTATACAAGTTATGATATGATCAGGGTAAGACAACGTTGCTAAATTATAGATTGAGGCTTTATTTTCCTTTCCTCTTCTCTTCCCCTTTAAGCATGTACATTTTGAGGACTTTTTGTTTCTCTTTTTATACACCCTAACTGTTTATTTTGTTCTTACTTTGGTCTTGTTATTTACTTTAGTTCAATATTTTCTTTTTTAATTTAATGTTAAAAGTTTATTTTCATTTTACTATTTTTTTGTTTACTTAACTTATATTTTTTTGGTAAGTAAATGTAATTTTTAGATGATGATCATATTTCACATAAATAACATAAGACAAAAAGTCCAGAGAAGTTTTCTTCCTTTTTACTTTTCTCCCTTTTATATTTTCTTTTTCTTAATTTTCCCTCATTTTTTACATTAACGACAATGTACAACTCAAATATAAGGATCAAATTAATCACTTACAGATTATATTTTTTCTTATTAATTTTTTGAAAGATGGAAACGAATTTTTTCTTATTAATTTTTCTATAATTAACTTGATAGGGAACAATTTTGAAAAAAAATTAAACTTGGAAAGAAGATTTATTGAGAAAGTTCGTTATAAGTTTGGTTGTTCTTGTGATTCAATTTATTTTGGAAAGTATTCATGAGTTTTGATGATTAAATTAGTTTTAATTTGCGTTATCAATTTTGAAAATGGTTACTTAATTTGCACTATGATACATTTTTTTGTATAAACTGGACATACAATAGAGACATAAATGAATTATTTTTAAATATTTTAGTATTCAGAAAAAATATAATGTGTGAATAAGTAAGCTTAAAATAAATTCTTTTCACTAATTTTCAACCAAGTAAAAAAGTTAAAGTTAAATAGTGATATTAATATCCATTAAATTGTGACCTAATTGAGTAATCTTAAGTATTCGTGATAAGGTGTTTACTTTTACATTAAAGGGTAAGGTGAATGTTTAAAAAGCCTCTAAATTCTCCTTATTTAATTTAAATTTAGTTCTTTTATTTTCTATCAACAAGGGTTATGAAAATATTTCGAAGTTAAAGTATCTTTCTGATATATATTTACTTTTCTCATTAGATTTAATTGCTTAGAATGAGCTAAAGTTTGAATAACTATAGAGTTAAATTAAACTGATTTGTAACTTAATGCAAGTAGCTAAATGCCTAGAGAATTAATGAACTTTGCAATTGAATGAATGATGGAGAGTTTTGATTAATTCAATTGATTTGTTAAACTTTTTCCTTGAGTTACCATATATTTATGTTACGAGTAATAGAATGAATTTAATTCAGGACAAGTAAAAGCCAAAGTATGAGGATATTTGATATGCATAAATATCAAATTGCTTGATTTAATATCATATTGTTTTGTTTTACTTAGTTTTTGTTCTCTATTCAAGTAATTATGCAAATTGGATATTAAGATGATAATATTACGTAATTGAAGCTAATTTCAATCAAAATATGAAAAAAAATCACAAATTTTGAAGGAATATGATCTGGCGTATACACTTAGATGCATGCAAGTCATATAAATTACTTCTAACATTATTTGTATGGAATTTTTCTTATATTTTATATTATTTTGGAGGAGATATTTAAAATAAGAAGTATTTTCTTTAGGTCATATTTTTGCATATTCAAGGAAAAGTAATGAACTTATACAAGAATTTTACTAACTTGGAAAAAAATTGGAAGATTTGGAGAAGGACACTTAAATCGGGCAACTAACTACTATTGTGTTCTAGCCATGCTACAAAGTGGTCACTTTTGTGCCTCCTTCTCAATCCTACGATTCATGTTACCCTATAGAGTATGAAACACGACCCTTTACACGTCCCAGTGTAGGTCGTATATTGACGTTGAAGATTATTAGAGAATTATAAGTAAAACAATGCCACCTATATAGACTATTGTTGGGGTCATGTAACTCATAAAAATTTTAGGGTTTTGGATTTGAAGAAAATAAGGTAGAAAAGAAAGGGAGTTATTTGGAAAAAAATAGTGGAAATTAATGGACAGTTAAGTGGAAGCTATTCTTCATTTGTTGTTGATCATAATTACACCATTCCTAGAAGTTAGAAAAGATTTCAAAAAGTATTTATTAAATATTCAAGATATAAGAACAGTGATCTCTTCAACTTATTTTGTTTATTATTTGTTTTTTATTATTCATTATTCAATTACGAAATAATTAGGATATGGATTTAGGTAGAATGAACCAATGATGTAATATTATTTTGATCTAATATTTGGTTTAATGAAAGTTTCTATTTTTGTGATTTATCTGTGTTTTCATAATTGATTGAATTAAAAGATTGATAATGAAATTTCAATTATTTGATTCATAAAGAGGTTTAAACATGAGCTATTCAAGAGGAAGCCAAAAAATCGTCCTAGGTTAGGAAAAAACCTATTAAGATAGTTAATAGAATGAATTAATAGATTCTTAAGTTGTCTCAATTAGAAAGGAATTTTAATTGATTAATCCAAGAACAGGGGTTAAAAGTGTCGAGAGAGAATATAATCTAACTTAGGAATTCTCAGTATTCTAAGAAACTAGAATTATTCATTAAGTCAAAGAGAAATTGAATGTAGTAAAGTCTTAAGGAAAACCTCACCTAAATCTAGTTTATTTATATGTTATTTTATTCTGATGATTGCTTTCTTTCAGTTTTTAGATTTATTTATTTTGTTTTTATTAAATCTATCATAATCAATGATCTCGCTTATTAAGTTTATAGATAGTTAGTAATTGAACAATAGCCCTCATGGCTTTGACCTGTAGCCACCTATACTAACTATAGCTATAACGTGCACTTATCCTTCAAACACGCATATTTCACACATCATTTGTATGTTAGCTCATGCAATAGAACAATCAAGCCTAATAAGTAACACAACTTCAATCACATTCGTATTAAAGAACATTTACAAATCACTACAAGAGAAATGACATTTAATGACGGAAATTACTAACGGAAAATAGCAAAATTCCGTTGGTACGTCAGGTTAGCGACAGAATTTACCGACAAACAACAGTGTCAGAGAATCGACCTTAGCTAATAATTACCAACAGAAATTAACTGTTCGTCAGTAAATTTACCGACGGAAGATTCACCATCCGTCGATAAATTTACCGACAGTTTATTTTGTAAAGTACCATTGGTAAATCTCGGAGTTAGCAGGAAGTAATACATCCACTTCTAGGGTTCTAACTTTCCTTTCATAGAATGCTTTCTAGGCTTGAACCTAGATTGACCACAAAATTTGCACTCTTGTAATTTCACATCATCTCCCCAATACAACATACATTCCAATTTTCAATAATCAATCTTTTTAATAGGCAAAAAAAGACCCTAATAAATTTTTTCATATTGTAAAAACTATCAACCATTGTGTGATCAGGAGGCAATAATTCATTATAGCATCCAAGAATTTTATCAAAACTACAATTAGAAATATGCCCTTCAGACTTTATGTTCAAGATACGAGCAATTGATGACAATTGAGTCCTTGTCTCATAATTTGGCCATAGTTCTTGGTCAACTAAGTGTAGTAAGTCAAAAAACTATTTGGACTATAAGGTGGGTTCTTCTTCTTTCCCCCTTGAGCAGATGATAACGCTCGAATTAGTCCTTTTTTCAAAACGCCAAAGTTGCCCTATCTTATGTTTATGATATATTAAAAAAATTCATCAAAAACTAATAAAAAAGCAAAAAAAAGTAACATTGGTGACACTTTCAAATATTGGTCATTAAAAGTAACATTTTGTGACATTTTGTGATATCATCACTAAATAGATGGACAAATTAGGAGAAGCAAAAAGTTGTTGCATTCATATAAACTTTGATGATTTTTAAATTGGTTGCTAAATACGTTATGTCATTTTCTTTTGGCAACGATAACATTATTCTTAGTGAAATATTTGGACCTTTAAAAAATTTAAGCTGAGACAACATCATTTCTTTGATGCCAAACGATGTCATCTCAACTACTGTTAAATGAAAAACATCGAGGTCACCCTTTCAAATTTTCCTTTCTCCTACACCTGCTTTTGCCTTTTTCCTATCTCCCATATTGGATTGTCATCATTTTCTGTTCTCTTCACCAATGTTAGTGTGCTTCTGTCTTCTCCAGTCATCGTCCCCCTATCCTTCAGTCAAGGTTAGTCATTCAACACTTGTTCTTTGTAATGAATGTCGTGTTCACATTGTTGGTATTTTAAGAGAAAATACCTAACAATTTGCAATGGTTTTTAGAGAGTTTTTTCATTTGTTTTGATAATGTGTGGTGACTTTAGCTTTCCAATTTGTTACAGTACATTTAGGAAGGAATAAGACATAATATTCTTAAGTGATTTTGGATGAATATTTCATAACTTTGAAGTGTTTAAAGAAAGTTCAGAGTGGTCTGTTTAAGACTTCCCTTTTAGTTTTTAATGCAATTCTTTTGATTCACCTTAAAGTGGCAAAATGGAGGATGCATGGATGATGAATGCCTTCCTTTTCTGTTTTTCATGTTTCCTTGCAGACAGTGTCGATATTAGTAGAAACAACACCTACAACATCTAATCCAATTCTTAGTAAACACTTAGAAAGCCTCTAAAAAATGGATGAAAAGGTAACTAAACCAAATGAGTTAAGAAAAAGAGCTTACATAACAATGACCCCAATGAGACTGCACTTTATTAATAAGGAAGGTTAGAAACCTCCTCCTTCCCCAGCTTTCAAATTCTTGTGCAACTTTTAGAATCCATTACTTATGCAAAAGGAAAAACATAAATTATAGTTATTATCTATAGTGACATGACCATGACACGTGCAATCCATTACAGAAAATAACTTGATATGTGAGATCCAAAAATTAAAACTTGTTTATTTGTTTGGCTCAACATGTTTACCATCACACTATTACACTGAACATTTCCATCAAATCTATATGTTTCCATTAACTTTTATTTTGGTATATTGGAACAATTAAACTTGCACACTTGGCATTACGTATGGATCATTTGCCTCTTGTGCACTGATTTTTTCTATTACATCTAATTAATCTTGAAAGTATTCCCAAATAACAATGTTCTTACATTGCTACATGGGAAAAGACATGCCATATGTCTTTGACAATAGAAAATTTTCTTATCAAGTACAGATGGACTTAGTCAAATGAGTATAAGTGGCATCTGCACTTGTAAGAATACAGTGTATTAGATATGCTTCGGCATCTTAAAAGAACATTCTCTGACAACAGCTTTACATAATGCTTTAGACTTTTAGGTTTGCAACAATAAGCTACTAGGTTGATTCCGCCCTTGGAGCTTTTGCAAAAGAAGCATATACCCCCAAAAAAATTTAAGAAATTAAAGTCAATGCTCACTTCGTGAATGTATACATCTAAGAAAATATACTTCTTGAATGTATACATTTATAAGTTAAAATGATTGATTAGTGTGTGAGAAATCTCTTCACTTTTAAAATAATTTACTGAATTGTTCAACATCCTTTGTTATGCTTTAAATATGCTTTTATAGTACTATAAACAATAAATTTTGTATTTAGTTGGTGATTATGTATAGGGTTTATTTGCAGATTTTGTGTTCCTCTATTAGATCGGAACTAAAACTGCAGAATTTGTGTGGCATCTTTAGGTATATTCTCCCTGCCTACCACGTCTTCGACAAAAGCAACTATTGTTAATACAAATTAGTAGTAACCATTATTGTTACTACGAATAAGTAGTAATCATCCTACTAATTAGCTTATTAATTAATTGTTTTATATATCGGTTGTTGTTCCATTTTGTCATATATTGTTTATGTAATTGGTGCTTATGAATTGAAACAACGTTGTTGAGTGGTTAGTAAACAACGCCACGTACCTTAATTACATAGGTTTTTTTAATGTAATATTAAACAAAAAATGCATGTAATAACTCACTTGTTTTCTTTTATTATATAGCTAAATGGATAAGAGTTGGATGTGTCATCGAAGATGGTCAACCGAATACATAGAAGGAGTTAAGAGCTTCATGCAATTTGTAAAAGATCAAATAAGTGATAAATGTAGTATTCGTTGTCCATGCATTGGTTGTTTAAATGTCTGACTTCTAATGAAATTATAATGAGATTATAACTATGAGATTCATATTGCATTTATGTATTATTCCTAAATGTTCCTAGTCATTGTTCTATTAAGATTGGACATTAATAG
>JAOSBO010186744.1:0-22712 GCA_027563915.1 Erythroxylum rotundifolium
AGAAATAGGCTAGACTTTGGTTTAATTTGATTAATTAAATTAAAACAAAATTCTTAAAGAAATGGAAGGTGAAATTTCGTCTTTATTAGGGCTAAATATACAGCTGCACATTTAGCATTGAATTGCTAAATAAAAATGGTATTTATCATGCTTTATCATCATTAAATGGAGTAATGATCTTACCATTAAATGGTTTAATGGTTGCCTTTTAATGGTGGCATGTATTGTATCCTTTTAGCATTCATTTGATTAAAGATGAAATAAGTGCATTTGATGGATCATCTTCCTTCTTTCATCACTAAAACCGAAATTAACATGTCATTTTAGGTTATTGGTCTTTTCATATAGCCATCTTAAAATAAATGAGAAGAGTCTCATTTAATGGCTTCGTTATGTTTGATTAAAGAATGAATCAATGCATTGGATGCTCTCCACTTCTTCTTTCTTTTTATGCATAACCAAAATTAACAAGATGTAAGAGAGGTGTTATTGCATTTTTGGACTCTCTCTCCATTCTTGCATGTGTTATCCGAAATTTGCAGGAGGGGTGTCTCATCTTTGGCTTCCTTCTTCTAAGAAAAATCTCTTCCAAATATTTCTTCTCCTTTCACATTAAAGGATGTTGTTAACCAAGTTGTCTAAGAAGAACAAGTGGTAGATTGGATTGGTTAAGGATACAACAAGAAGAAGATGATACATTGATAAAGGAAAGGATTCGAAAGCAAGGCTAAAAAAGGAGAGGATAGCACAACGATGAGTTAAAGTAGTAGCAAAAGGAGTCGGTAAAATAGTCTCCATCTTATTCTTATGTTAATTTTTTTCCATATACCATATCATGTATGGCTTGTGATGTTGATTTGGTTACCTTGCTTCAACTGTGATTTGATTTCTAAAAGAGTTTTGAAATCTACCGTTTAACCAAATCTTGCATGTTTTATTTTCCGATCCAACAATTGGTATTAGAACTATTTTTATTATGCATGATTTTGGCTCCTATATGTGATGCATGGGTTGGCAATTAAATTTTTTATGCTGCATATTTTTATTTGATAGAAATATACGGTGTATGTTTTTCTCTTTTAGTTGTCCATAGAATTTATATTTACCATGTAAGATTTCTTCAATTGGTTTGTAACAAGGAGGGTGGTCTATCATCACCATATTTCCTCTTTGGCTTTATTTTTCTGTTTATTTTGATTTTGTAATGTACAAATTGTTGTAATGATGAAGATGAAGTAGTGATGGATTAAAGAAATGAAAAGGTAATGGTTTCGATGTATCCTTTTGTATATTGGCATAGTTTAGGTTTTAATGAATCAAGTTTCGGTTTTTATGTAAAAGCAAGTGCTAGATTTTTATGAATCAAGTTTCGTTTTTGATAAAAATAAAGTTCTGGTTTTTTTTTAATGGAACAATTTTCGGTTTTAATAAAAACAAGTACTGGAATTTTTTGTTATGACAAAGATTGGGATTTATGAAAATCTAGTGTTGGAAATTTTGTTTTCAAAGTGACAAAATTCGGTTTTATAAAATGCCATTACAAATTTTTTACTGAATGGGTTGAGTCATGTGAGCGAAGAGTATGAAGCGGAAGATCCAAGTTCAAGAAGATTATTTTAGGCCTAAAAGCCTTGTATTTTTTTTATGTTCTAGGATGGACAATCAAAAGTGGCTTATTAGTTCATGAGATGAATGGGTAAATGGATGCAAACAATATGTGATTGTATGCCATTTAGAAAATTGCCACCCCTATGCTTTGCCATGCATTCATTATGTATGAGATATATAATGAAATAATATAGGATGGATAATAAATTGCATCTAGACATGATGTCATTTATTAAAACTTAAAGCCCAAAAAGATTGTATGGGAGAGGATTCTCATGTAAGAGTCCACAGTCTCCATATGATGGCCCATTGCATATAGTAAAGTGTTACTCCCCACCAGAGGACATGGATCTTAGATCTTGCATGGTTTGGGTCTCCTAAAGGATAAGTCAACTCATTGGTAGCAAATGGGACCTCCCAACGAGGCATGATTTGCAAGTACCTTTAGTGGATGAATCAAATGGTTATACACTCAACATAGTTTATTAAATAACCTACCAACTGTAGCTTCATTGATAAATGTATGGACCAAATTATGAAGCCTCTCAAAAAGTTAGGCATGAAGATGCTTGGTATCTTTTTTAGTAGGAGGGTCTGAGTTTTTCTTTTAATAGATAAGATGACCCACTGTCACTTAGTCTATTATAAATAAGAAAAATAATCATTGTATAAAGATTTAATAGTTTTTAAGTTTTGTTAAATCTATCATCATGCATACATGCATCATGATTATATACAAAGTTCCAATATTGATGACTAGTTTACTTACTCTTTAATAATTTATATTTTCATACATAATCGCCACATAATGAATCCACTTACTTTGCTCTTGACAAATAACAAATTGGAAAACAGAGAGAATTTTAATGAATGAAGACGTAAACTAGACATTGTTCTTCAATACGAACGAATTTCATGGGTATTAACGAAAAATGAGCCTACACCTCCCGGTGAAAGTTCAACTCTTAAGAAATTCCAACAATATGAATGATGGAAAAATGTTGATAAGACCACTAAATGCTATATTCTTGCTTTTGTTAGCGGAATGAAGAAAAAGCAAATTGTATGCATGAAAACTACAAGTGCAATGGTCCATCACCTATATGAGATGTTTGGTGTAAGGACTAGGTCTGCTAGGGTGAAAGTTATCCAATCATTTCATAATCTCAGACAAAAGCCTAGTGAACCAGTGCAAGATTACATGCTTAAGGTAATCTCTGTGGTTATAGAGGCTGAGATGCTTGGGGAAAATATGGATGGAGAAATGCAGATGATTATGATCATCAATAGCTTAAACTCTTCTTTTCAGCAATTGAAGTTAGATTTTGGGCTCAACAGCAAGGATTATACCTTGAGTGAGTTGATGAATACCCTCCAGAATATGAAGGAGATACTGAATATCAAGGCTATTGGACCCGAGGCTAACATAGCTTCTTTTTCCAAGTCTAAGGGAAAGGGCAAGAAAAAGACGAAAGGTCTAGTGAAAAAGAAGTCCCAAATAGGGGTCAAGGCCCAACCCATGAAAAAGAAGGTCAAAGTGGACACCAAGGGAAAATGTTTCCACTATGGTGAGATAGGCCACTAGAAAAGAAATTGTGTGGTCTACCTTGAGTCCCTCAAAAGAGAACAAGATATGGGTTTCCTAAGTTTTTTAGGAAGTAGAAATGTGGCAGAATCATGTGATTCCTAGATATTAATTCCGGAGCTACTAACCATGTTTGTAATTCTTTACAGTGGTTCTAGTAAAGGAAAAGACTAATTAAAGGCCAATTTCAAGTCAAGATAGCAACTGGATCCTATGTTTTGCCATAATCAGTGGGAGTTGTTATCTTAGATTTTCCTAGTGGTTATAGGTTATATTTAGAGGATGTTTACTACCTTCTAATGATTGTAAAGAACATGATTTCTATTTTTTGTTTAATAAAGTCTACTTATGCCTTATATTTTGAAAATTTTGTTTCAATATGTGATAATTAGGATTTCATTTGTAATGCAACAATTAAACAGGGATTGTTCTTTATAGAACCTATGAAAGACTCACTAAATACAACATAATTATTAAAACCAAGACATTTCAATGACTCCAGCATTAATTCAAAATATATGTGGCACTTAAAAATTGGTCATATCAATTAGAAAATACTTGGTAGGTTAGTAAAGAATGGGATCTTTATAGGCTTAGATAATGATCCATTACCCATCTGTGAATCTTGTATTGAAGGAAAAATGACTAAGGCCTTATTTCCTTTTAAAGAAAACAGATCTGAATCTATGCTATACTTGGTACATATAGATATGTGTGGGCCTTTGAACTTACAAGCTAAAGGAGGTTATGAATACTTCATAACCTTTATAGATGATTACTCAAGGCATGGCTATTTTTATTTGATCCATAAAAAGCATGAATTCTTTAAAAAGTTTAAAGAATTCAAAGTCAAAGCTAAGAGACAGCTAGGCAAGCCATTAAAACAACTTTGATCGGATGGAGGTGGTGAGTGTTTATCTAAAGAGTTCCAAAAATTTCTAATTGACAATGGAATTGTTTCCAACTTGTCAGCTCCTCGAACACCTCAACATAATGGTGTAGCTGAGGGGAGGAATAAAACTCTATTGGAAATGGTAAGATCGATGATGTCCTATGCTAGCCTTCTAGAATCGGTCCGGGCATATGCCATACAAATTGCAATATATCTTCTCAACTTTGCTCCATCCAAATCGGTGCCTAAAATACCTAGTGAGTTGTGGGCTGGTCGAGTGCCTTCATTGTAGCACTTGAGGACTTGGGGTTGCCCAGCCTATGTTCTAAGGCCTAAATCCATAAAGATGGAACCAAGGTTAGAAGTATGTTTGTTTGTAGGATATCCTACGGGTACTCGAGGGTACTATTTTTACAGTCCTCAGGATAGGTAGGTATTTGTGTCGACAAATGCAACCTTCTTAGAGGAAGAATCTATGAGAAATCACAAAGGAAGAAGTGAAGTAGTACTAAAGGAGTTAACTATTTCATCCAATTCAAGAGTTGATATGGATATAACAAAACAAGATGTCAAAATGGATTCAAGAGTTGAATCAGAAGAGCAACCTGAACATCAAGTAGTGCCTAGACATAGTGGAAGGGTTATGAGACAACCAAATAGGTATTTAGGTCTAGGAGAAGGCTTAATTTCCATCTCAAAGCAAGAAGAAATGGATCTCATTACATATACACAAGCTATTATTGATGTTGATGCATAAAAATGGCTCAAGGAAATGGAATCAAAAATATATTCCATATACGTTAATGAAGTCTAGATCCTTGTAGATCTACCACCAGGTATAAAAGCCATAAGGTAAATGGATCTACAAAAGGAAAAGAGGATCAGATGGAAAGGTAGAGACCTGTAAAGCTAGATTGGTAGCTAAGGGTTATACTCAAAAAAAGGGTATAGACTATGAGGAGACTTTTTCTTCGGTTGCCATGCTTAAGCCCATCAAGATTCTTTTGGCCATAGCAACCTATTATGATTATGAAATATGGAAAATGGATGTCGAGATCACATTTCTTAATGGGAATCTTGAGGAGATCATTTATATGGCCCAACCAGAAGATTTTGTTGAGTCAAATAATGAGCATCAGGTATGCAAGTTACAAAGGTCCATTTATGGACTTAAGCAAGCATCTAGGTCTTGGAACATTAGGTTTGATAAGTCTATCAAAATCTATGGATTCATGCAAAAACTAGATGAGCCTTGTGTTTACAAAAGAATACAAGAAGGCAAGGTTACTTTCCTAATCCTATATGGTGATGACATTTTGCTCAATGGGAATAATATGGGAATGTTATCTACAGTTAAGGAATGGCTTAATGAACATTTTTCAATGAAGGATTTGGGAGAGGCTAACTATGTTCTAGGGATCAAACTTATAAAGGATCGTAAGAACAAATAGATAGCTTTGTCTCAATTAACCTACATTAAGAATATGCTCAATAAGTTTGCCATGCAAGATTCCAAGAGGGGTTTTAGACATACTAGACATGGAACCAAACTTTCAAAGGAACAAGCACCTAAAACCTAAGAGGAGGTTGAACGAATGCTTAACATTCCATATGCTTCAGTACTTAGAAGTTTAATCTATGCAATGCTTTGCACTAGACCGGATATCTATTATGCAGTAGGACTGGTAAGCAGATTTAAGTCCAATCCAGGAATGGATTATTGGACTGCAGTTAAGTGTATACTTAAGTACCTTTGTAGGATGAAAAATTAATGCTTGTTTACGTAGGAAGTAATCTTATTCTAACAGGATATACAGATTATGATTTCCAATCAGATGTTGATCTAAGGAAATCAATTTCTTATTCTATATTTAGTTTAGGAGGTGGAGCCATAGCCTGGAAGAGTGTCAAGCAATCTTGTATTGCTGATTCAATTATGGAGGCTGAGTATGTTACTACTTATAAAGAAGCAAAGGAAGCAGTCTAGCTCCATAAGTTCCTAAATGATTTAGAGGTAGTTCCAAAGGCAGAAAAAGCCATTACACTTTATTGTGATAATAATGGGGCAGTGGCTAATTCCAAAGATCCTCAAAACCACAAAGCTGCCAAACACATTAAGCAAAAGTATCATCTCATAAGGGAGATAATACAATGTGACGAGGCGAATATGGTAAAGTTCCCAAAGAGAAAAACCTTGCTGATTCGTTCACAAAGACATTGTCTCAAAAGAGTTCTGAGGGTCATTTAGACGGAATGGGAATGAGGACTATATCAAGCTTGCTTTAGGGCAAGGGGAGATTGTTGGAGTTATATAAATATAGTGCCTTGGAAAGCAAGTGTATTTACATGTAACTTAATCAGCTTCCAGTTATAAGTTTGTAATGAAAATATTTATTATTAATAAAACAAAAGAGTTTGGTTTTATTTGTATACATATAATATAACTAGTCATAAGGAACCAAGATTCTTTTCTTAATAATATACATATATATGAAAATGTATGGGAAACATGTATATTATTATAATTTTTATTAATTGATTCACAGTTGAATAATCAAGTTGGTCACTTAATTATGGTTTAGCCTGCAGTGTTGCGATTTATCTCTATGTAAGTAAAGGAGTTTACTTCAAGGGAATGATTAGTTTCATATCATGATAGTAGTCGACTATTGATAATGACACTATTAAATGAATCTGATATCATGTATGTTTTAATGAATAAGGTAGGTTGTTACTTTAATCTTAAAATATACATTTTAGCATTTGCTTATTATAGACCACAATCTTAATGAGAGGTGAACTCATATATGTTTCATTATAATTCTTGATATGACCGGAATGGATTTTTACAGAGTATAAATCCAGTGTTTGTATGTTGGAATTATTAATTGAAACATGTGTCATGGAACATTCACTCAAATAAAGAGTTTATAGTGATTTCATCATTTCTAAATGTTTTATAGAGATTGGTGATTAAAATGGTGCTAGGAGTTTGATGGACTAGCTACCTATCAAGTTTTAACACCAAGATGAGATCTTGTGTGTTAATCATCATATAAAGTAAAATAGAAGATCTAGAAGGAAAAACCAATATAAGGGCAAAACGGTAATTTTACCTTTTGTTGAGCAGATAACTATAATAAGGTTCATAATAGGGTTTGCAATTGGACATATGTTCTTATAATATTTAGTAATTTAAGAGTTCAACTAATTGTCTTTAGTGGAATAACATTTAGTTAATAAGCTAGAATTAATTCTATTAAGATTAAATTAATTCTGGGCTTATTGGAGCTTGAATTATCTAAGTCTAATAAGATTCCCCACTTGGCTTCAAAGAAGGCTATCAAGTAAAGTAAGAAATATAAATGGTGGTTTTAAAGCCCATGATTGAATGTTGGGCTTGCACTAATTAATGGTTAATTAAAAGCCCAAATGAAAATTTAGAAATAGGCTAGACTATGGTTTAATTTGATTAATTAAATTAAAACAAAATTCTTAAAGAAATGGAAGGTGAAATTTCGATTTTATTAGGGCCAAATGTGCACTAGCTGCACATTTGGCATTGAATTGCTAAATAAAGATGGTATTTATCATGCTTTATCATCATTAAATGGAGTAATGATCTTATCATTAAATGGTTTAATGGTTGTCTTTTAATGATGGCATGTATTGTAATCTTTTAGCATTCATTTAATTAAAGATGAAAGAGGTGCATTTGATGGATTATCTTCCTTCTTTCATCACTAAAATCGAAATTGACATGTCATTTTGGGTTATTGGTATTTTCATATAGCTGTCTTAAAACAAATGAGAAGAGTCTCATTTAATTGCTTCTTTATGTTTGATTAAAGAATGAAGTGATGCATTGGATGCTCCCCACTTCTTCTTTCTTTTCATGCATAACTGAAATTGACAAGGTTTAAGAGAGGTGTTCTTGCATTTTTGGACTCTCTCTCCTTTCTTGCATGTGTTAGCCAAAATTTGTAGGGAAGGTTTCTCATCTTTGGCTTCTTTCTTCTAAGAAAAATCTCTTCCAAATATTTCTTCTCCTTACCCACCAAAGGATCATGTTATCCAAGTTATCCAAAAAGAATAAGTGGTAGGTTGGATTGGTTGAGGATATAACAACAAGAAGATGATAGATTGACAAAGGAAAGGATTCAAAAGCAAGCTAAAGAAGGAGAGGATAGCACAACGAGGATTTAAAGCTGTAGCAAAAGGAGTTCGTAATATAATCTCCTTCTTGTTCTTATGATAATTGTTTTCCATATACTGTATCAGTATGGCTTCGCATGTTGATTTGATTATCTTGCTTCTGCTATATTTTGATTTCTAAGAAAATTATGAAATCTACAGTTTAACCAGATCTTGCATGTTTTGTTTTCTGATCCAACAATAGAATGACAACATTTAGATATTTTCAAGACATCAAGGTGATAGCTATCTGGAGCTTACTGTGAGTAACTTAGATGTTTTTCTCTATGAATGATTTGTATTTTCTTGAATTTTAGTTACTAAACTAATAAATATGTGAATGTGATGATTTTAAACATTGATAGCTCGAGGAGTTTGATAATTAAGATTGCATTGGAAGTGCTTCATTGAATGTGAATGAGAAAGAAATAATTATTCTCAATGTTTTGTTAAATGTCGAACTATTGTTCGATGAAAATGCAAAATGTGAATTCAATAATGTAATGTGAAACATAAGGAAATGTGAAGAAATGTTTGAAGTGAATTACATATACTGTTTTGAAATAGAAACATGCAATATTGTACATAGTTTGTATTTGTGAAACATGAGGAAATGTGAAGAAATGTTTTAGTAAATTGTTGATGTGACTTATCTGTGAATTAAATGTAACTTGTGAATTATTCTGTGTTGATATGAGTGAGCACATTGATGATGGTTCACTCATTAAGTTTGCAAAACTCATTAAAATTGCAACGTTGTCTTTCAGGTTTAGGTGATATTTGGTTAGATTAACTGGAGTACAACCACTATAATTAGACATAAGTTAGTGGTTGGGATTAGTTTGTACCTATATATGTCTTCACTCATTTTATATTAAAGGTTGTATTTTGCAACTACTGTACAATGTAACCATGAATTCAATAATTTAATGACATTTATGATTGGATATGTTTTGTAAATAAAATGGTTTAAATTGAACATTAATTTGCTTAAGATTTGTTTACAAATGAAATGCGATATGTTTACAAATGAAATGGGCCATAATGATTATTGACTTTTTAAAGATGTGTTTGATGTCTGGAAAAAATTTTATAATGAGTAGTTCTGATTGTCTAAACATACCATCTTCATAGAGTATGTTCTCGAATGACTTCGATACATTTAGGTATATGCTCTATGAGAGTGGTGTGTTACATAGGTGGTATTAGAGCCAGACTTAGTATTTTGAATGGGCATTTTTCATAATTATGTGAAAGTACTTACGTCGTAAACATATCATAGCATACAGTGGCAACCGATCCCTAGACTGAGTTGTATATACATAAGTCATAAGCATGAACGTTCATTAAGAGTCTGAACTGTTAGAAACAATGAGAATCATGATGATCTGTCAGAGTGTAATATAATGAAAGTTTATGGATATCTAGAAATAAAAAATACTATATTATTCGATATGCTAGACAAGGACTCAATACTTTTGTATTTGTGGTTGTCTCATCAAATATGATATTAATATTGTATTGTGGTTGTATCTCTTTGAATTGATATGAATGTGAAAACATTTTTGTAAATTGACTGAAAAAAATGAGATATAAATAGAAATGACAAGGTTTATAGTGTGCAACCAAAGTTGAAAGAAATCAAAAAAATTTCCATGACCTTGAGAGGTTAAACTTGGACCTGAAATGGTTATATGATTATTTAGCTAAGAGTTTATGATTTAGTATAAGTTTAAATTAATGGATTTGAGATTAGAATTTCGTTATGGTTATGTACCTTATATTTTTGAATTTATTAAGAACATACGTATGTAAGATGAAATGAATGATAGTGATATATATAGAAGTCCTCGAGGCTAAGTTGACCAGTTATTATGAGTGCATATATGATAATGTGACTACCTTGACGAATAATGTTATTGAGCACATATATATTATATACTTGGATATAGTATAGGAAGTAATCTATGACATATTGAATGCTCTTTAGTCATAGTCCCCATAGTTAAAAATTCTGAGATGACTCAGAGTCGTGCAGTGGAAGCATAGATTTATGTGGATGTATTGAAATGGTAACTATTAAAGAGAAGTAACTTTTGTAAAGTCATAGAATAATCAGATGTTATCTAGAATCAATTAAGGTATCATTGGCGTAAGATATTAATTGGTGACTTTTTGAAAATACATCTCTAGATAAGATGTAATGATCTTGATGGTATATACCAAAGCATAAGAGTAATGAATATGTTTACTGCTTCACTGAGCTTTATTATATAGAACATTATGATCTTGTAAGATATGATGGTAAATGATTTTATTAAGGTAGTATGAATGACTAAAAAGCAATGATGAATATAGTTGACTGATAAATATTATGTAAATAGTACAGATGATTGATGAGAGAATTCTTCTTTTGATGGAGACTTTCATCAAATTATATTATGGAAATCAAATGTTCCATTTCTATAAATGAATGACTATTAAACAAATCAAAAGTAAATATTGGAGTCAATTAAGAATGGGACTTAGGAGTAAGAAGCTGAATATGCTACAGACAGCGCATAGTTTTTGTTTGATGTAAAGCAGCCCAACTACGTTATTAGGTTCATGAATTTGAGATATTATTATTGCTATTACTAAAGGAACTTAGGTTCATAATGTATTCTATATTAGTATGTTCAGAAGGTATAAGTTAGATTTAACGGTTGTATTCAAGAGATTGTGTGGAAAAACCAGTAAGAATGGTCAGACATCAGAATAAGCTATTAAGGAATCTAGAAAATTGAATGATTGAAGAAAATCATTCGAGAAAAGAAGTCAATTGGGAGATAAAGAAAAGCATGAGATAACATTACCCCATCTAAGGAATTAGTTACTTCAGAATTTCGGGGACCAGATATCGACACATTGAGGTTATAGTGATGCCTTTTGGGTTGAAAAATGCCCTTAGCAGCATGTATGACATTTATGAATAAAGTATTCCAACCTTACTTGGATCAATTAGTGACTGTGTTCATAGATGATATTTTGGTGTATTCAAAAAGTAGAGAGGAATATTTTAAACACTTAAGGTTAGTTTTACATATCATGAGGGAGAAACAATTATATGCCAAGTTCAGTAAGTGTGAATTTTGGCTTGATCAAGTAGTAATTTTAGGCCACATAGTATCTGGATAGGGCATATTGGTAAACCTAAAGAAAATAGAGGCAGTAATGAGTAGGAAACTCCGCAAAATGTGTCTAATAACCAGAGTTTTCTTGGATTAGTTAGATACTGCCGGAGGTTTGTTGATCAGTTTTCACTAATCTCAGCCCCTTTGACAAAATTTGTGAGGAAGAATATTTCATTCAAATGGACTAATGGATGATGTAAAAGGAGTTTTGAAGAATTAAAACACTGATTAAATATATTGCCGGTGTTAGTTATCTGGATCTGGAGGTTATATAGTGATGTTTCACACTAGGGACTAGGATGTAATATGATGCAATATGGTAAAGTGATTACATATGTATCAAGACAGTTAAGGTCTCATGAGTTTAATTATTTGGTACATAATTCAGGACTTGCCACAGTAGTAATTCCTCTAAGAATTTGGAGACAATATATGTATGGTGTAACATTTTGGATATATATACAGATTATAAAAGTTTGAGGTATTTACTGAGTCATAAAGAGTAGAATATGAGACAGAGATGATGGATAGAGTTATTTAAAGATTATGATTATACAATTGAGTATCATCTTGATAAAGATAATGTTGTAGCTGATGCATTAAGCAGAAAATCCAATAGTGATGTAGCATAAATTTAGATATCGAGGTTACCCAATCTAGTTCAATTAAGAGCATTGAATGTTAAGTTGATTTTGGGGCAAAAGGAAGTATTATTAACTACATTGAAATTAAGATTAATTTAGCAAAAAATGAATTAGAAAAGCCCAAAGTAAAAATCTAGAATTAGTTTATATTTGAATTCTGAGTTTGAATTGGAAAATGATACATTATGGTTGAAGTAAGGAATATGTGTACCCAATGTAGGTGATTTGAGAAAAGAAATTTTGGAGGAAGCACACATAGCAGTCTATGTTATCTATTCTAGTACTACCAAGATGTATATTATGTTGAAATGACATTTTTGGTGGTCAGGTATGAAGAAACAAGTGGCTGAATATGTGGCTACATGTTTGACTTACCAACGGATTAAAACTGTTGAGGATATACTCAAAGCTAGTGTTTTGGAGTTCCAAGGAACATAGGATCAATATATAGCACTATTTGAATTTGCTTATAACTATTATTATCACAGTAGTATCAGTATGGCACCTTATGAGGCGTTATATGGTAGGAAGTGTTGATTGCATTTATATTGGGATGAAGAGGGTCTAAGGATTATCGAAGACCCAGAACTGATTTAAGATACTAATGATAAAGTAAAATTGATCCGACATAGAATTAAAGTAGCACCATACTGACAAAAGAGTTAAGTGGATCAACATCAAAGAGATATGGAATATCAAATGGAAGATAAAAGTGTTTATGAGAGTATCGCCTTTGCAAAGTATATTGAAATTTGGTAAAAATGGTAAGCAAAGCCTGAAATATATTGGTCCATATAAGGTTATAGAGAGAATAGGACCACTGGCTTATTAGTTGGCCTTACTAACAAAGATGTCTCAGATTCGCAATATATTACAAGTGAGTATACTTAGGAGAAATTGGTCTGATCCGACACATGTGTTACCAAGACAGAAAGTGAAATTTCAAGTGATCTGAGTTATGTTGAGGAACTATTTAAGATAGAGGGTTATCAAAATAACCAACCAAAAAACCAAGGGATTCCATTAGTTATAGTCCTTTGGAGAAATCATTCGAGTAAGGACGCTACATGGAAAATGGAGGAGCATATGAGGAATCAATACCACTACCTATTTGATCAATCAGGTAAGAATTTCGATGATGAAATTTATTTAGTGTGGGAGAATTATAATATCCTATTTGCCAATACCAAGGGTTAGAACCCTAAACTACTGTATGTGAGAAATATTATTGAGAAAATGGGAAATGCAATACATTTATATGGATATCATTAGCATAAGCATAAACACATGTGATTATTGATTTTTGTACACATTACAAAGACTTTACATGCACTTAATTGACATATTTCGGGGTAAATGATTTTTTAATGACTATAATGTGAATTATGAATCACTATGTCGTGAATTTTGGTTTTTTGATTTAATTTTTGGTAAAAATTGAGAGATGTATGAAATTATATGTATTTTTGGACTAGAAAAATGCTGAGTGGCAAGACAAATTGATTTATGGTAATAGAAATAAGTGACAATTGATCGAAAAGATAATTGACAAGTGACGTTAGGATTTTACGACAAGTGTCATAAAAAATTGAGAGATAATTGGATTAGAAATTGGGTGATAAATAGATTAGTTATTAAAAGACCAATTAGGGATCATAAGAGGAGGACATGTAGCAAGTGACAAGTGTCAAATGTCAAGCCACTTGCCACACACCTCACTCTCGATACTATTAGGTTCCGATCATACATCTCATTCATAATATATATCAAATATTCACAACGGAAATAAAATGGAACCTTAAAAAACAAATCTACTTATGCATATAGATATAGAAAAACAAAAGCTTGTGTAAGATGTTTACATACCTTTCTAACAATCTCCTTCGTTCTTTAATCTTTTTCATGTTGGGTTGTCATAAACCACAACGATCAATGCAGACCGTCTCTTATGAAAGTCCGTACGAAGATAGAAGGATGAAACCTCACTAGGAGATAACTAGAATTCTTTCTTTGTGCTAGCAAAGACAAGAACTCTTGTGAGAGATAGAGAGAAAAAGTGTACATGTAGAAAAATGAACCTTTCCTTTTCCTTTTTTTGTCTTACATAAGATGCACAAAAATCATCTCAATTTTCTGCACCATTTGGCCTTCCATAACCCCACACTAATGGAAAGTTATGGGAGGTTAATGATCATGAATAGCATGCACTAATGGAAGTTATTGGAAGTTAATGACCATGAATAGCATGCATTAATGGAAGCCAACAACAATTGTTTCTAATCCATTCCATGCAACATTTTTTACCACGATCACATTGCGATCTAATCCTTACATTCTTTCTCATATCTTAAATCACCATTTAAGACCATTTTAATCATCCTTAGATCTCCTATGTGTGTGACCTATTAGGTTCCAAGTTATGTTGGTCACTTGAATTAACACTTAATTCAAGTAAGTCAAGAGCAATAACTAGCAACATGTTTCCATGAAGATTTTCCTTCTATACGTGATATTTCCATGCAATTTGTCTTTTCACCATCTATACCCCACTTTCCATCAAAGTATGGTCAAAATGTCAACTCCCACTAGACTGACTACGTCGCATCTAGTCCAAGTGATATTAGATCTTATCTTGAGGATCTTATTATTCTATGTATTATTGAAGACTCGCTGCTTAAAACATATCTATTATGGCTAGAGATTCCTGAGTAATGACCCCGATAAGAGCCTAAGGATATCATCTACTTCTATCATGAGTGGTGAATCCTTTGTTGGTTTCTAAATTACCTCCAATTACCTCCAGTTATACCCAATCACCACCCTATGAGTAACCCCTAAAAGGCACCGATGAATGGAGTCAAAGCACAGGATCAGTATCTAAGATATCCTTGAGCTCCTTATGTCAAAGGATGCTTACACTATTGCTATGATGAGACTATCATCGACACTAGAATAGAATATCAATATGATTGTCTCATAGTAGGTCAATCTAATGTACTTACTACCCTTGGTAAGCATCCACCAATTAACTCTATATAACTTATGTCTACAGCTTATGAGATGTACTGCTTGATCTAATAAAGAATTATAACATGAACTAGTTTATCTGGGTTAATGATATCCCATCCTATTAATCCTATGACTAAGGAAAGTTTAGATACTAACATAATTATACATGATAGGAATCTTATTATCATGATCTCATCATGATTTCCTCCAATCTATGATTTGTATCGAAGACTTCATTAAATCAATTTAAGATCAACTTCAAATCTATAAACATATAAACATCGAAATAATGAAAAATTCCTTTATTAATCATAAAGTGATTTATAAAATAAGTTCTAAAGGTGATTTCCTTTAAAACACTTCTCTAACAAACTCTAACTTACACTAAAGTTAATCTCCTTGATATCTAATACTATAAGCATGTACATGTGACATAAAACTCTTTTAGGAAATAGGCTTAGTCAATAGATCAGCTATATTCTGATTGAAGTGAACTCTCTCTATCTTGACATCATTTCTACCCATGATCTCTATAATCAAATGGTAGCATCTAAGTACATATTTAGACTTTTGATGAGACCTTAGTTCATTTGGCTACATTATAGCCCCTTTGTCACAATACAATTGCAATATGTCAGTGATGCTCGGAACCACACTAAGTTTTATAATGAACTTCTTAATCTAAATCGCTTCCTTTTCCAGTTCTAAAATTGCAGTTTATTTCTTCTCTGTCGTCGAATCAACAGTCATCTCTTGTTTGGAACTTTTCCAACTGACTGCACCACTATTGAGTGTGAATACATATCTAGACTAGGATCTGAAGTCATCCCTATCAGATCGGAAACTAGCATCAGTATACCCGCTCACCACAAGATCACTCCTTTTACGAAGAACACATCTTTAGTTCTTCTCAAGTACTTAAGGATATTCTTAACAACTACCCAATTACCCTCACCATCGTCTAACTGATATTTTCTTATAAAACTTAGAGCATATGTGACATTAGGTCTAGTATATAACATAACATACATGATTGATCCTATAGCCGAATCATAAGGAATCAAACTCATATAAGTCCTCTCATCTTATGTCTTTGGACACATAGATTTGGAAAGTGTAATCCCATGTACTATAAGAAGATAACCTCTCTTGGACTACTCCATGCTAAACCTTTTTAACATCTTATCTATAAATGTAGATTGAGAAAGACCAAGAAACGTCATAGATCTATCTGTATCCTTATCCTAAAAATATAAGTTGCTTCTCTAAGATCTTTCAAAGAGAAGTTCTTAGCTAACTAAATTTTTACTAATTGCAAAGCTGAGACATCGTTTCCTATTAACAATATGTCATCTACATATAGTACAAAGAACATGATTACCCTCTCAATAACCTTCTTATACACACACGACTCATTCAAATTTATGAGAAACCAAACTCTTTGATTGTCTCATCAAATTAGATATTCCAACTTCTGGATGCTTGCTTTAATCCATAAAAGGATTTTTGAAGCTTGCATACCTTTTCTCCATTCATAGATATGAAACTATTAGGATGTGTCATATACACATCCTTGGTTAGGTTTCTATTCAGGAAAGTCATCTTCACATCTATTTGTCATATCTCATAATCATAATGAGTAGCAATGGCTAAGAGTATCCTAATGGATTTAAGCATAGCTACCAGGCTAAATGGTTCGTCATAGTCAACACCTTCCCTTTGATGATAACCTTTAGTTAAAACCTTGTTTTATGGTTAACTACATTACCCTACATGTTAGTTTTCTTCTTGAAAATCCATTTGCACACTATAGGTTTTACCCCTTCAAGTAGGTCAACCAAATTCCATACTTGGTTTTCATACATGGAATCCATTTCGAAGTCCATAGCTTGAAGCCATTTGTAAGATTCCGAGCTCTTCAGAATCTTTTCATAGGTAGTAGGCTCATTATCTTCTATGAGCAATACATCGTTAAGTTCACTTATAAGAAATCTGCATCTTTTAGGAACATGAGATATCTTACCTGACCTATGAACTTCTTATATGTCAGAAGGTTGAACTATTGTTTCATCTTCATAAATAATAGTCTCGGGTCCAGGTAGTTGATCTACGTCTCTTTGGGCATCTTGAACTTCCACAAGTTTAATTTTGCTCCCACTATCTTCTCTTAAAAAAAACTCTTTCTCTAAAATGACAGTATTTTAGACATGGGTTTCTAAAAAGACAGTGAGCAAAAAGTTGAAAACATCAGAGTTGTAATGAAAGAATTGGGTGGGCTTGGGTGACTTTAATAATAATAATAATAAATAAAAATAAAAAAATCACGTTGGAAAAGTAGAGAAATCACGACTGTGACTCCTTCAATCACGGCCGTGCAAGGTGTGAAGTCAAGGCTATGACTTCTTAAGTCACGACGGTGCTTAGTCATAGGAGGAGCTTATGCACAATCATGCTAGTGCATGATCATGCACTTCTAAAATTGAAGGGAACTGGTGCATAATCATACACTTCTAAAATTGAAGGACCAGTGCACAATTGTGTTAGAAGATTTAGAGGCCAGTGCACATTTGTGCATTCTTGAAAAACACTTCAACTTGTAACAATCATATCTCACAATTCTGATATCTAAAAATTACAAACTTTATATCGATGGAAAGCTAAGAGGATAAGATATAACTTCTTCAAGACAACTTTGTCTAATTTGGCCAACATCATAGCAGTTAATCATTGAAAATTAGAACAAAATTTCTGATTGGGGATAGTGCTACAGCCTTTGTCAACACCAATGACGTTAATGTGTAAAGGCTATATCTCTTTCATCCAAAGTCCAAAAATTACAAATTTTATGCCACTGGAAAGTTAAAAGGACAAAATACAGTTTTTCTAAAGACCACTTTGTCCAATTTTTCCTAGATTAATATAGTTTATTCATGGAAATTGAACTTACTAGATTAATATAGTTTATTCATGGAAATCGAACTTACTAATCATCAAAACGGAGTCACTAATGCTATTCCTCATTTTTCTTCTTTGCATATTATAAGCTTTACATATTCCAAAAGACCGGAATCCAACAAACACTAACTGTACATACTTGACTCCTAATATAAAAATTCATTTAAAGACTATCCAAGGCCATCTAACAACATACAATTTTATTTCTAACAACAGTTGACAACCTAACACAGAAGAAAATTCTGAACATGCAAAAAAGGAAAATTCTTTAACTCTTAATTTCCTTAATTAATCAAAACAGAGTTTGTACATAGGTTTAATTACATAACAAGGCCACATTAGCAACATAATTCAAAATGCTCATGCTTTATATGCTTATACATCTACCAAAAGTATTCAAACTAACTTAGTTACAAAAGAAAGATATCCTAGGGTTTGCCGAAATTTGCAAGGATCAATTTTCTGCTTGTTCTGCACCTGAGGAGTGGAAAATAATAGGGTGAGCTACGAAGCTCAGTGGCTAATACACTTATAGTCATTGTTAATGAGCCACACACACAATCAAGTATATCTCTCTCTCTCTCTCTCTCTCTCTCTCTCTCTCTCTCTCTCTCTGTGTGTGTGTGTGTGTGTGTGTGTGTGTGTGTGTGTATTAGTCTTAGCAATCATATTATCCACATTTCTAACTCAAAGAGCCTCATAGTTAAAAAGATTTTATCACACAAATCAGATTATATACATTTAATCATCAAAACATAACACTCAATTATGTGCCATGCTCAACAAATCAAGATGCAATGCACAAATGTAATGGCTTGAGAGAATCCCATGAGATGAGATGGAGAAACCAAAGTTTACACCATGAATAAAATGAGTTTGTTTCTTAGGAGCTCATGTGCCACAAGCCGGCAGCCAAGAGAAGGCTTTAAGGCAACGTGCATGCGACAAACGAAATGGTATCTCTCTTAGCTATGCAATCAAATTTTGATGCTTAATTCATTTCATCACACATTCATACTTTCGTGCTTCTTGTGTTTTTTCCTCTTTTCACTAATACAAAATGTTGAAAAATCTTTCAAAGAAAAACATAATAATAAACCATAGAGCATTTTCCAACAATCACAACAATTAAACAATTTAGCATACAAGCAAGTAAGAATCAACCCATCTCACATCAACTATAAACATATTACCCACCTAAATGATAGTACGATCAAACTCCTCACTCTTGCCCTTGTCTTGGATTTTCTTGGTTTCCTTCAAACAACCAAACTTTCATTCAAACTAATATACAAACAGAAAATCACTAAAGCTTTAATATCCAAAAATTAGAGTAAACTTAATCTACTTATGGTTTATCTAAGCTAGAATAACTAAGATCTAGTTGAAAATCCATGAAAATCAAAATAGGTTTCTTGGTCCTCTCCTTTCTCCCTTTATTTCCATCACTTAAAACTCATTTTCTCTAGTTCCTTCATCTATTAAAGAAAGAAGAAAATATCAAGGTTACCTAAACCCAGCTGAATCCTCTTCTTCCTTCTTCTTTCTCCTTTTTCTTTCTTTCCTTCTTCTCTTCTTCTAGTTCGTTCTGTCCTTCTCTTCTTCTAGGTCTTTCTACGTTTTTCTTTCTCTCTTTCTTACTTCTCTAACATAACTCTCTCTTCACCTTTCTCATTTCTTTTCTTAATTATTTTAAGATAACTTTAGTCCTTCCAAGCTTACCCGTCCATATTTAATTTAATGCCTACTTACTCCTTAACTTAACTCTACCATTTCTGTTTAGAGAAGTCACAATTGTGACTTCTTAAGTCAAAACTGTGCAAAATGTTTGGGGGTCCAACACAACATGTTTTGAAATAAATACCTTTTGTTTCGAAACATGGTATAACTAATATCCTATAGTTTCCTTAGGATATCCTACAAACAGACACTTGTCGAATTTAGCTTCAAGTTTATCTCACTGAATCTGCTTCACATAAGTAGGACAACCCCAAACTTTCATATGAGAATGATAGGGTTTATTGTTAGTCCATATCTCATATGGAGTAACATCAACTGACTTGGAAGGGACTCTATTTAATACATAAACAAAATTTTTGAGTGCATAACCCTAAAATGATTTTGGTAAATTTTCTAAACCCATCATAGACCGCACATTGAGAGTGAAATCTATAGGTCGTGACTTGTAGTTAGTTAGCAGATATCGTTCTTACAGGGATCAATGCCCAAACACCATTTAATATAGATCAAACCTTGTTTAAGAAATGAAAATTGATTAAAAGAACTAATCTGGAAAATTAAGTCAAAACTAGAAAGCTAATAACGAATGATGGACAAACCCAAAATGCAAAAAAATTGGAACTCAAGAATCTAAAAACTAGATATTACTTTCTCCCTATTGTGTCTCCCTCCTATTTCATTGACTGAATTATGTCTCACCCAAGATGTATTAACTATCCTCTCTCAAGATGTAATTAATTATCCCTAATCAAATTAAATGAAATCAATTGGATGATCTCTTAACCTACCCAATCACTCCACCAATTTAACTAGTTATTAAACTATCCTATAGGTGATCAATTAACCTAGTTGAGATCTGTCTTCTAACTAGTCAATTAACATGATGATTATAAGTCTATAGGTCGCTAACTCTCGTTATACAATCCTACACAAATTTATCTTACTCACTCTCTCGATTTATTGCAAGATAGAAATAAAATCAACAATCATCAAAGTCACTTTCATTCAATTCAATAAAATAGGAAGTTTAACACATAGTTCAAAAGTATTCCTAAAACTAAATCAACCTATCATGGTCTTCATAACATCATCAATATTCAAATAAACCATTTTATAAAGAATAGAAGAAGTAAAATTGACAGAAAATTGATTAAAAGAACTCCTTCTGTCACGACCCGGAACCACATCGGGCACATGACAACTGCTGAATACCCAGGCTAAGGATACTCACTATACCCTTAACCTGACTATGCAAGGCTAACTAGTTATCTAAAAAATATTTAGGCGGCACAATGACTATATTTTGAAAATCCCAAAATAAAAAATACCTGTAAATCAGCTCCAAACAAACTTCTATATTCACATTAAACTCTACCACAACTTTTGGACTTCGAAGTCCACTAAATAGAAATCTCAATAATAGGACAAAATGATCATACATTTTTTCATACAAAATGTTCATACATCATGTCATTTAAAAAAAATAGTCAAGAGTTATTTTAAAAAATTATAAAGCATATCAACATGATCATGAGTCACTATATAGCAAAAGGATAAAATACAGACTACCCACGTACGGTAATACCCCAAAAATGTTAAAAAAACCGCACGAATTACTCAGAGCTTTAAGCTTACTAAATCAACCTGCATGGTTGGAAAACAAAGGGGGTGAGTACAATATATACTAAGTGAGTAGATAAAACATATATAGCAAATAGAACCCGATACATACCAAAATGGTCTAAATAACCTAAAGACAGTTTTATAGTTCCATCAAGCTTATAACCATCTATGAAGTGAATATGCATAACATAAAAATACATAGAAACCGCATAGGCCTAGACTAGTAATCACTCATTCAATTAACATAAGTTCCAGTTCTAATACATAAGAATAGAAAAACATCGTATGTAAAAATCAGATCACAGAATAAGCCAAAATAGTTATGTGTGTCACCACTAGTTAGCAAAACTAATGTGCACTCCCACCGATTCCTAGTGTTAGCTCGACTTTCATCTATGGTGAGTCCAGACTACGGTTGACAAAGAGGTCATGACCCTAGGTGATGACGTCGTCGGTGACTAGACCTTTAAGTGTGCAATCACCCACAAGTCCTATAAAAAGGTGTTGTTTCAAGGACTCAACTTTTATATACTAGTGTCAAAGGTACAGGGGTCGTTTAATCTGATGTGCCTAGCACACAATTGGCCAATCGTTTCCTCACCAATCACAAAAAATCATATACAAATATTAAGTACAAAAATCAAGTAAGGTACTATGCCTTTATTTATTGGTCCAACCGATAAAATGGAACCTTGTCATGACTCTAAACCAAAATATAACATATACATGTAGCATACATGACTCGATTATACATATATAAGATCCAAAACGTTATTTCATACATTGAAAGTCATCTTTTACACTCCAAGTTCAAAGTTATTCAAAAATGTAGTTTTAGAAAACCAAACATTTTCCTTTGCACTTTGATTGTGTGTTTGCTGAAAACAATATCATTCCTTAAAAAATAAAAACATCAGTTTCACTCCAAGTGCAAAAAGTCATTCAAAACAATGTCATTTATTAAATACATAAATATACTATCATCTATTTGAGAATCAATTCTAATATGCATTACCTAGGTTCAAAATTCACAAACAAGTCATTATGCATGTCTTAAGTTGTCCTAGTCCTATATGAGAGATATGTTTTCCTCAACTCACCTCAACAGAAGGTGTACACCCATTTAACTCCAACAATCCTTGGTATGAGCTCCTTGATCCACAGCTTTCGAGCCTTTATACATACAAATGTAATGAATTTACTACTCAAACATATCTCATATTTATACACCAACAAATAAGTGTATAAAACAAAATATCACAATTTTTAAGTTGTAGGATTCGACCACG
>JAOSBO010186750.1:0-16481 GCA_027563915.1 Erythroxylum rotundifolium
CATGTGAGGTGTTTGTAGTGATTGAACGTAGCTCACCCTTATTGTAGGATATGTACCGGAATGACCTGCGGGCGTCCCGGTGTGTACCCTGCAGTAAGGGGGTGCTACATTTATAGTTCAAAAATCCTAAGTTTAATGATGCCCCGCATAAGGTCTCATTTTATAATTCCCACGATTGTGGGAATTGGCCTAATTCCCACGAGTAGAAAGACTCCTATTCTCTTCTCCTCTTCGATATCTAGCTCAATCTCTAAGTTGCTCCATTTTCATTCCCACATAAAAATAGTCAATTCTTACCCTAGATTAACACCAAACATTAAAGAACAACAGTGGAAATCAAACTAAATTAAATCATACAAAATGAATTCTAAACTACAATAATAATCAACAATTATGCATGAAACACAGGCCAATTACTTAGAAAAACATAGACTAATGCACACCTATCAACATCGCCATACTTAAATCTTTGGTTGTCTTTAAGCAAAATAAATACAATCAATTGATTCTATCACTTCATTTTCACAAAGATCAAAGCATACAATCCCTTAAATGTAAACTACTCAAACATTAAGTTAATACATATATCATGACTACTTTTTCATTGGAGTATGTAAGTAAACTCAGCAGTTGCCATCATCACTCTAAGATAAGTAAAGATGAAAAAATGAATCTTCCTCATGGTTTTCACTCATTTCTCTCAAGTGTTTAATAGTTAGTGTTTCGCTCAAACTTCCTATAGGAAACTACACAACCATAGGCTTGCTAATACACCAATTCTCTTTTACAATTATTGCATGCATAAATAGATCAAAAGGACTTGTTGAATGTTGTAATGTGGTAAGGTTAAGGTGGGTAAAAAGGGAAAAAGGTTAAACATAAGCATTCATAAAGTAAAAAGCAGATAAAATGGGATACCAAAACATAACTCTGAGATATATAAATATAACTAATACTCTGCACTTATTGATGCTACTTACTTGTCCTTCGCTTTTCTTTTCCTTTCTTTTTCTTTTTTTTATTTTTTTCTTTTTCTTCATTCCTATAAGAACTATGAATACAAAAGCAGCTATATACACTGCAATCCATAGGAAGAAATATACTCAACTTATCTTTGTAAAAATTTTCATATGATCCCAACTAATGTATTACTCAATAGTTTACTAAGCTTGTGAAAGGGTAGGCTAATAGGGTTTAGGGTTTTAAAATTTTGGGTGTTCTCAAAAAGCAAAAGGCTAAGGATTAATAGGGGTAGCAAGGGAAAATGCAAAGGTAGGTCATTTAAGCCAAAGGTTAAGACAAAAAGGGCCTTAATCATCTCTATTAAGCATGCATCCAGTAGACTCAAACCGATTCAAAATAAGTTTTGAAGTTAATGACCAAAGGAAGTATCACTCAACAAAGAAATAGAATAAATATAGATAGAGTTATATGGCTCAATCCTCATATTCAAATGAAAACTCATTATGCATCTCAAATGAAAACTCATTGCTCAAATGTCAATTATAACTAAGCTTATGTAACTAACTACTTTTCGTCACTCAACATGGTTCACTTTCTACTTAAGTAGCCTAATCTGAGTTCAAGCATACATTCAATCTAATTTGAACTAGCATGATGGAATTTCATGGAAATATTCATCAGAATGATTCAAGTGCGGTTCCATTGTTGACACGAAGGACATGATATGCCTAAAGATGCATCTTATTCAACACAATGCACATAATGCAATTGAGAAAGTCAATGTCACCTCCTCACACTTAAAGATCACATTATCATCAATGTGACAAGTCAACCTACAAATGAGAGAAAATGACATCAAACCAAACAAAAGAAAGTGAACCAAACAAATGACATTAAAACCAAACAAAAGAAAATGAAATAAAACCAAACAATATAAATTAAAACTAGACAAATGATATAAAACCAAACAAAAGAAATCAAACCAAACAAAATACATAACACACACAAATGATATTAAACCACACAAAAGAAATAACAAAAAGAAAAGTTCAAGGTAAGACATGGCTTATGGAGATGATGGTGGCGACGGTGTGGGTGACGGAGCATCAAAGTTGTTCCTTCGATAGAAGTTAAGAAACCTCTTTTTCAAGCTGCATTTCTCCTTGTGGACTTGCCGCATTTGTGTGACAAGCTCATCGAGTTCAAATGTCATGTTCTATTGGTTGGAAGCCATCTGGTTGAGGATTTTTTGAAATTGGTTGACCTCTGTTGGTGCACTTGGTTCCGCATATACTGCGTCCTCTTCCTGCTCTGAAGCTCAAGATGTAGAGGGTTGGGAAGTGGCTACGACTTGGCCCCTCCTGTTCTTTACTATATTATACATATGAGCATTGCGAAGTTCCACATAATGGAACTTTGTAATCTTCGAGCGCCTTAAATAAGATATGTCAAACATAACATATAGAGTTGTAATGAAATTTTCCAAATTAACGTTATAAAACACAGCTAAAGTAGAATTAATATAAGCCATCCCAAAACAAGAGCTCTTTTTGTTCATAACACTCACTATGGATCTAAATATTCTATAAGGTGCATTGATTTTTATTTTCCGATTAATGCATTATAAAAAGAAAAGTTCTTTGGTTGACCATTTGCTGCTTTCAATTTTCTTCAACACAGTTAAACACATAAATTAGTGCAAAAGTAAATGCTTGACACTGCGGATTAACAAATTTGGTGCATTGCATGAGTCAAAATGTTCTTCACTAGTTATATTTTTCTAATAAGAATTGACATCAAAATCAACATGATCATCTAGAATTTTTGTATTCCAAAAATTGAAAATCTCATGCATGATAGGATAATCAAGTTTAAAAATATTGTCAGCTAACCTGAACCAGAAAACATCCAATTTAGGGTTATATTGGATTGAAGTGAAAAACTGAAGTGATAATAATGTAAATTGGTACATCACACCAAACAAACCTATTCCAGCCTATATTTACAGCTATTTGTTTAATTGTTCGCCTCACTCCTATGTTTTCTAACAACTTAAAATCAAAATATCGAGGGGTGACTATTGCTCTAGCTCTAAGGTCACAGAAACACATACCTTGTTCTTTCTATTAAATCAAGAATGGGACCTAATAAGTTGCGGCTAAATCGGACCTACCTTTACAAGAAACTTACAGGTAGAGTTCGTCAATTGATTTCCTAGCCATCATCTTCCTTGGTAGTGCCATTTTAAGAAGAAAATTTGCAAAAATGAGAGAAAGAGATTGAAATTCATATTTTGGAGAGAGAGAACAAAAACTTACCAAAATCCTTCTGTTTTGAATGATTAATGCATGAAAAGTGTAAAGGATTTGAAGATATGAAAACAGATGAAGAAAATACCAAGAATCTAGAGGAAAAATGAAGAGTTTTAGAGAGTGGAAGGAGAATTTCCTAAGTTAGAGAGAGAAGGAGTGCAAATTTTGAGAGTAGGAGAAAGAAGAAAATGGGAGGGAAGTTTAAATTTCCTTCCCAATTCCCACGATCGTGGGGTTGCTCTCTAGAAACTTTCTTGATAGATTTCCCACGATCATGGGAATCACCATAATTCCCATGATTGTGGGTTTTCTCTTAAGAAACTTTCTGGATCCCACAATCATTGGAATTGGTGATTCTTCTTCATCTAAACCTTCTTATAACCTTAAATGTATTCTCCTTGATCCCAAAACCAACAAACACATCAAATAATATCATCAACAAGAAATTTAAGGTAGAAACAAATTGAAATTCAAACAACAAACAAATTGATGTCCATCAAACTTAATTCAATCATGATCATAATTGAAGAAGTCAAACAATTGAATAAACAAAGATAGTCAAAATAACAATAATCATGGTAAGTTAAGGTCATTAGCTTGACATGAAAGAGTGGAAGAAAGGAAAGAGATAACGCCGCTTTCTTGTGTCCCTCTATAATATGGTTTGCAATGATACCTATTGATCTTGAATGTTTCCCCCTTATCGTTTTCCAACTCTAGCACTCCATGGGGAAATACTTGAAGAATTTTGAAGGTTCCACTTCATCTTGACTTAAGCTTTCTAGGAAATAGCTAAAGTCTTGAATTGAACAAAAGTACCAAATCTCCACTCTCAAATTCTTTCTTCTTGATGTGGCCATCATGCCACTTCTTGGTCCTCTCCTTGTATAACTTTGCATTTTCATAGGGCATCATATCTCAACTCATCTAACTCATCTAGGTGTAACATCCTCTTTTCTCCTACTAGCTTGCAATCCATATTCAATTTCTTGATCACCTAATAAGCTTTATGCTCCAACTTCAATGATAAATCGCACACCTTGCCATACACAAGTTGATATGGTGTTGTGCCTATAGGAGTTTTGAAAGCTATTCTATAAGCCCACAGGGCGTCATCCAGTTTCAATGCCCATTCATTTCTTAAAATGCTTACTATCTTCTCGAATATTTTTAAGCTCTCTATTCACCACCTCCACTTGCCCACTAGTTTGGGGATGGTACGGGGTAGCCATTTTATGATGAACATTATATCTTTTTAGAAGGTTCTTAAACGGTTTGTTGCAAAAGTGACTCGCCCCTTATAATTGCTCTAGGCACCCTAAATCTAGTAAAAATCTTCTTAATAAACTTCTGAACCACCTTGCCATCATTGTTTGCTGTGGCGGTTGCTTTAACCTATTTGGAAAAATAATCGACTCTAACTAATATATAGGTGTTACCTTCAGAGGGTGGGAATGGTCCTATGAAGTCTAGGCCCCACACATCAAATATCTGTACTTCTATTATGTTAGAAAGTGGCATTTTGTCTTTCTTTGATATGTTGCCCACTCTTTAACATCTATTGTACTTGAGCACAAAATCTCGAGCATCCTTAAATAAGGTCGACCAATAGAATCCACACTCCAAGATTTATGCAACAGTCTTATTAGCTCCACAATACCCTGTATACAATGAGTTATGACATTGCATTAAGATTTCGAGCATGGCATTTCGTCTCCAAGGACACACTAGTGAATTAAACTATCAACACATATCTTATATAGTACAGATTCATCTCAAATATAATGAGAGCATTGAAATAGAAAAAGCTTCCTTTGTTGATATGACAAATTGGATGGAAGAATAATATCTACCATCATTAACGTCTTGTCAAGAAATATTTCCTTAATTTCCTCTTCCTTTTTATGATATCCTCCTTTAAGTCTTGACAAATGATCCACGATGACATCTTTTGCTCCCTTCTTGTCTTTGATTTCAATGTTGAACTCTTGGACTAGGAGTACCCATCGAATGAGCCTCGCTTTGCCATCCTTCTTGGCGAAAAGGTATCATAATGCTACATGGTCTGTAAACACAACAACTTGTGAGCCTAACAAATAGTAACAAATTTTTTCACAAGCAAATACCACCACAAGCAATTCTTTCTCAGTAGTTATGTAATTCAACTATGCTTCCTTCAACTTCTTGCTTGCATAATAGATTTCATGCAACCTCTTCTCCTTCCACTGGCCAAGTATGCAGCCCACCGTATGGTCACTTGCATTACACATAATCTCAAAAGGGCGAGACCAATCTGGCGAAGTCAGAATTGATGCTGTTATAAGTACCTTAAACTACAAGAAAAGCACAAATTAGTGAGAGAAAATTACCGATGGGAATAATTTCGTAGCTAAGTATCAACAAAAAATAAATATTCGTTAGTAAAACTGTCAAAATTTCATTTTATGATAGACAAAATCGTCATAGGTAAAGGTGGAGGGAAAACATTTGCGCAAATTTACCGATGAAATATAGAGATAGTAATTCCATAACTGTCGGTAAATTAGGTGAGAAGATTTCCCGTAATTAAATAGAGTCAGAATTTTACTGATAGATATGTTTTCCATGGCTAAATTTTACATAGGGTTGGTTTATTATCAACAGTATTATGTTCCGTTGGTAATTTTCTGAAGGGATTAACTTTCCATCGTTAAATTCTTATTGTTCATATTTAAAAATTAAAAACGACGTCGTTTGGTTTAATATGAAATGACATCATTCTAGTCTGGGGGTAAAGCATTCCCAAACCTTCCTTCTCCCTTTTTCCTTTTTTTCTTCATTTTTTCCCTGTCGCTATCCTCTCCTTGCCGTACTTCTCCTCTCATTGCCGCGCTCTTCAGTCATCGCCATTAGCTCCTCACTGTTCGTCACTATTTGGAGCATCTCCTCTCTACTGACTGTATTAATTAGGGCATGCGGCAATATTTTCGTAATGACAATTAGGGTATATGTGTTGATTCGGTTAACTGAATTGGATGTGTTGATTAGGGTATGAATGTGTTTAATTTGTGAAATTTGCTGAATTAGGTTATGAATTTAGACTTTAATGAGATATTCTTATTTTAATTTGGCTTTACATTTTTCCATTTTTTCTCTCCACCTTTTGCATATAATATTCATTTATTTTTTGTGCTATGTATGCATATATTAAGGATAATGTACAAATTATATGCTAGGGAATGATTACTATAAGACTTAGTTATATATATGCATTTAGTCCAAGTATTTAGCTTGGTAAGTTAAAATTTAGGAAAATTAGGTAAGGTGAATGGGGTGAACGAGTTGATCCATTAAAAGTGATATCATCTTTCGAGTTGATTACGTTAACTTAATAACAAGATAAAATAAGATAAAATTGCTTTATGAATTTTTAACTACTTGTTAACCTAGGCTTTAATAGGCTATATCTTACACATTAATTGGGGTTAAATTAGTTGTAATTAGGCATCTTTATTGCATGTTACCATAGATCTAAAAAAAGAAGAATTTTGTGGACTATTGTGATAACTAAGTAGTTTAACTATACTTAATGAGTTTGATTAGGCTAAATTTTGCATCAGAAGGTGGTAATTACCTAGTTTGGGATACGTGTGGGAATTGGTAAAGAATAGACACATTACGTTAATTGTTATTTCCACCATGATAATGAATCTTACATGATGATTGGAGTTTCATATAAGTGAACCTCGAAGCCTTAAGGTTCGTCTTATGCTTTCATTTTATTAGTTTAATTGATCTATTTTTTCAGTTTAGGAATTTTATTATTTTTCACTATATCTTATTTGAGTTAGTTTTATTGTTAGGCAAGGATTAATAATCATAGTAATATAGTCCTTGGGGGGATTGGTATTTTTGAGTACTCATATTTTAATAACTTATAGTAGTCGATTATATGCATTTATAGATATATTTAATTAGCTTTTAACACTTTTTTGTCTACTTTATGTATAAGGTAAATTTGTTTGAATTAAGTTGAATTTGAAATATTGTTTAGTGAGATTGAGATTGCATTATAAGTTTATGTAACTATTTAAAGATCTAAGAAATTGATGAATTGGATGATTGAACTAATAATGGTAATATTTGATCAATTTGATTGAAGTATTGAAGTTTTTTATAATTTACCTAGCTTATATCTTTTGATATTAATTTATTGAAGACAAGAAAAACTTTAAGTGTAGGAATATTTGGAAAGCATAATGTAAATCTTACTAGGTGTTTTGTTATATTTTCTATATTAATTTATTTAATTTTAATTGATTTCATTATGTTTTAATTAATTATTTAAGATGTTGCCTTAGGATGATTTTTCCTCAAGAATTGGAGAATATTACAACTGATAAATATGAAAAAAACACAATTTTTTGGCTTAAAAAAGATTTGTTGGAGGAATTAGATGATTCAACATGCCATAGAAGGATAAGAAAGAGGTACCAAACTTCCATGATTTGAGTTTTGAAGTATTAGAATGATATCGAGGTCGAGCAAATTCATATGATTTTTTAAAAAGAAGTAGAAAGATTCACAACTTTAGGTATGACCATGCCTTATAAAGATTGTCTTCATCTATGTCTACCTTTTGTAAAAATTTCCAAAAACCTTATTTTATAAGTAGTTTTAGATTCCTTTCATTTTCTTTCAATCTAAAGTTACGTTTAATTTTTAAAGGGGATAGTATCAAACCAGAGGAGTATTAAGCAATTGCTTCAAGAAAAATAGAAGACAAGGATCATCCCAACAATACATAACCTACTATAAAATATTAAGATCATTTATAGAACTTTTTCTATTTTTGATTTAATTTATTATATTTGTTGGCTTAAAAATAACGAATGCTGGTTATCAGATATATTTATATAGGTGGAAATCCTAGTATTTATCTTTATATTTATTTATTTTTATTTATGAATATATTTCTTTGTGTTACCTTTGATTGATCTTAATGCATAGTTAGTTATGTTAGCAAATAAATTTTACCTATTCAAGCATAAATGGTAAGAGAGAGTTTGTTTATAAGTATACCATATTTCGTATAGAAGGGGTTGAACAGGGTGCCAAATATATACCTATATGATCTTTTTAGTGATAGAAAAACTTTATATAAAATTTCACAAAGTTCAAAGTTTTCAAGAGGGTGTTAACTTAGTAGAAATACATTTTAACTAATTAGAGAATAGATAGTTATAACTTAATGTAGAACAATTTTACTTGTAAATTTTGATGATTAACTATCTATTCTAGGTTAATTGAATCATGAAACCTAAGATACTAGGAAGAGTTCTTATATAGATGACATTCATTTCTACTTTCTTTACTTAATTATAAACTTTATTCTATATGTAGTAGTTGTATACTTCGCCTAAGTCTAGGTTTAAGTTTAGTATTCTTTCTCTAGTAGTTGTATACTTCACCTAGGTCTAGGTTTAAGTTTAGGGTTTAATTATCAATCACTAAAGTCATCCCTTTTATTTTAATAGACTAGGCAATATTAAGAGAATTTAGTGATTTCCTACTACTTCTTCTTCAGTAGATTGATACTTTATTCACCATTGTGTTATTACTAAATGATAGGTGCATTTGCCTTATGTTATGAGTAATTTTTTGTGATAAAGAAAACGTAAAAAGTAGAAATAACCCAACATTTGTTGAATACCTTTCATTTTGTATTTACCATGTTCTTCTATCATTCTTGTGGAAGCATTGTTGATCTAATAATAGTTTTTCTTCTTTCTATTAGTTACAAGAATAAAAAAAATGCAAACACACCAAACTAAATATTGTAACTATACATTAGAAATATTATGAAAGTCAAAGCATATCTGCAAAAAATTCACACCATATTATGCTTATCCTAATACTAAGAAAAATATGTAAACTATAATATATGATTAAAACAATTTCAAGACAAGTGTTTACTTGGATGCCATGTATGATGAGTCAAATAAAAATACAAAATATTAACATATACACTAATTATAAGTGATTTAATGTCTCTAGACACAAGTTACTGTGTAACATGTACATTGGATTGTGATTATGTGATCCTTTTACTCTATTCATGGTGCTCAGTCAATTCACCATACACTAATCATTTGATGTTATCTATTTGGATGACGTAGCAATGTCAAAAACTGTTTAATGGGGACTAGGATGGTGTTATCTTTTTGAATGTGTGTACTTTGTCCTATGTGATTTTGTGAGGGAAAGGATGCCAATTCAATAGTTTGCTCTATTGCCTAGAAATTGGAAGAATAGTAGCTAAGTGGGGAAGCTAAGCTGACTCTTTTATTGTTGCTTAAGAAGAATAGTAGCTACGTGGGGAAGCTAAGCTGACTCTTTTATTGTTGCTTAAAAAGTAGAGCTTCTCCTTGTCCTTTTCTTTTTGTTATTTTTTGTTCAATTCAAAATGATAGTGTAAAGGGGATGAGCATAATATACCAAGCTATGTGTACATACAAGTTATTGTAAATAATATTAGAAATACTTGATTTGCCTTGGTAATTTTTTGCTTTTTCTCATTGTGTATTTGATATTAAAATCATATCAATAGTAAAAGCTTAAAACTCATCTCTTTGTGTGTTTGATACATACATTTGTACTTTTATTTTGAAAAGTTGAGCTGTCCCAATTGGTGTGGAATTGAAAGCTCCTAATGTTTACATGTTATTGTCATAATAGTTTTATATTAATAATAGGGTTTTATAAATTTCTTTTTCCTATTTGTATAATTGTTTAACAAATAATTTTTAATATCTTTTGAATGCATGCTTTAATTTTCATTTTAATATTTAAAGAGATGTTATGATTGTGTTTTGTATGGCTGAGTTATGAAGGCATGGACCTACTCTACCTTTGTTCTCGACAATAATTGATTCCACCTTTTTCGTTCTCATACTGCCAATTTAATGTAGACTAAGGTACAAATAATAGAAAGATGAGTTGTTCTCTTATACTCTTAGCACCTTGTCCTGGTTCTATCTTCCAACATTACCTATATCAATCAATAAATCAGTCGATTTTGCCAAAATAATGATCTTATTGAATGTAATGATGAAATTCTATAGTTGGTTACTTCTCCAAAAGACTTGACCATTTCAAACTATATTTTATCCTCATATAAGAAAATTATCCTACTAGTGTCTGAGAAATTTGATTTTCTTGTAGTTGATGTGTTATATCTTTTTTCTTACATTAGTTTATGTTGTTGTATTAGCACAAGTGCATTTATATTAAATATTTCATATTCTTTTTCATGGGCCCTATATTGTGCATCACTCATCTTTTTCATTGTAGTCTGAAGTTATCCATTCATTTAGGTTAGTCGTGTAACTAATATTTACCATATGTATTGCTTTAATAATACCATTATGATACCTTAAGATTTTATGCGAATATAAAGGGGGTCTTGAATTTGGTGTTGTTTTTTAGAATATTCTTATATTCATTGATGAGTTTTTATATTCTTCTTTAATAGTCTATGTATTTACTGTATGTGGAATGAGGTTGAAATCAATTGTAGGTGATTAATTTGATCTATTAATACTTCAACTTTGATATGAATAATGCAAACATAGTATTAACACAAGGAATTAATACGTTTCATAGATAAGACAATTTGTTCCATAATAAACCCCTAGGATGGTATATAGGCTGGAAACCCATGATGTAGCTCCCATTCAACTTATTGGTGAAAAATTCCATGAGCCTAGGAGTCACAGCGAGAACTTGTTTTCTTGATTCACAGTTGTAAATAATGCCACGTACCATAGTTTTGAAATCAATTATAGGTGATTAATTCAATTGGTTAATACTTAGGCAATGTGTAAAGTTTAGATGTTCTGTAAATGTTGGGGTGCCATGAAGGATACTAACTATCGAATCATTGTTTGAAATTAACAGTTTTGCAAAAATGAGTAATGTTGATAGATCTTGGATGTATAGGCGATTATCACATGATGGTTTCATTAATCCTGAATTTGTTGAGGGTGTTTAAGCTTTTATTTATTATGTATATTCTCAACCTGCATATATGGATGGGCCAAAGATTAGATGTCTATGTAAAAAGTGCAAACACATTCATTTCCTTCCTATTAATGAAGTGAATGGGCATTTATTAAGAAGAGGGTTTGTCCCAAATTATTTTAAGTGGACACGACATAGGGAACCATTGATTTATAGCACCTTAAGGGGTAATGAAGCACAATCGTCAATGATCTTAAATGAGTTTGAAGAGGGATTGGATTTAGAAAAATTAATGTAAATGAAAATCCTTACATGCAAATGGTTTACGATGCAGCTGGTTATACCTTTCAAGAAAATATAGAAAATCTTGAAGAAGAACCTAACCCGCAATCCAAATAGTGTTTTGACTTACTACACTCAACTGACCAAGAACTATGGAAAAATTGTGAGACAATGATTCAATTGTCTTTAATTGCTCGTATCTTGAGCATAAAGTGTGAAGGACATATTTTTGATAAAATTCTTGGATGATATAATGATTCATTGCCTTCTAATCACACAATGGTTGATAGTTTTTACACTATGAAAAAACTTATTGGGGATCTTAGTTTGTCTGTTGAAAAGATTGATTTTTGCAAATTGGGATGTATGTTGTATTGGGGTGATGATGTGGAATTACAAAAGTGTAAATTTTGTGATCAATCTAGGTTCAAGCCTAGAAAGCATTCTATCAAAGGAAAGTTAATACCCTGGAAGCGGATGTATTATTTCACGCTAACTCCAAGACTTCAAAGTATATGCTTCTGATGTTACTGCGTCTTACCTGAGATGGAATAATGAACACCAACAAGAAGATGGAATAATGAGTCATCCATTAGATGCATTGGCATGGAAACATTTCAATGAAACCTATTATGAGTTTGTAGTTGAAAGTTGAAATGTTCGGTTGGGATTGTCGATAGATGGTTTTTAACCTTTTGGTCAATCCGACTAGCAATATTCATTATGGCCAGTTATAATTACTCCTTATAATTTGCTTCTATGGATGTGCTTGAAAGAGGCATATATGTTCTTGACAATGATTATGCCCGGATTTACAGGTCCAAACCATCAGATTGATGTATTCTTAAAACCATTAATATCTGAATTATAGCATCTTTGGGAATATGGTGTTAAGACATGTGATTTGTCTTTGAAACAAAATTTTATCCTGAGAGCAGCTTTGATGTGGACAATTGGTGATTTTCTGACATATTCTATGTTGTCTGGATGGAGCACAGTAGGGAAATTGGCTTGTCCATATTATGGTAATGATTTTGATGCGTTTTATCTTTCAAACGGAGGCAAAATATGCTGGTTTGACATTCTTAGAAAATTTCTTCCTCCAGATCATCCATTTACGTGCAATAAACAAAAGTTCCTTAAGAATAGGATAGGAAAAACACCTCTTCCCCATCACAAATCTGGCGAAGAGATATTACAGAAGATTGAGGAATTAGCTTTGCTGAAAGTTACAGAATTTGAAGCTGATGAAATTAACACAAGCATTAGTAGAAACTTTGGTTGGAGAAAATGAAGCATCTTTTAGGATTTGCCATATTGGAAAACTAATTTGATATGTTATAATCTAGATGTGATGCATATTGAAAAAAATATTTTTAACAATTTGTTCAATACCATAATAACCGTTGAAGGGAGGACAAAAGACAATGCAAAATCACGAGTTGATTTGAAACTTTTTTGTAGAAGGAATGAGTTACATAAAGATCTTCACACCAGTAAATATCTAGAAGCATGTTACACTTTGGACAAAAAGCAGAAAGAAATATTGTGTGAATGGTTGAAAAGGCTAAAGTTTCCTGATGGTTATATTTTAAACCTGGCAAGGTGTGGATATGAGGAAGTAAAAATTGTTTGGGATTAAAAGTTATGATTGTCATATGTTTACACAAAGGCTAATTCCAATTGCATTTTGGGAGTTACTACTGAATAAGGTTTGGGAAGTGATAACAGAATTAAGTTTGTTTTTCAAAAGTTTAACATCATCTGAAATTAAGTTGGCTGAAATGGAAAAACTAGAAAGGAAAATTCTAGTAATTTTGTACAAGTTAGAAGGGATATTTCCTTCAAGCTTCTTTGACTTTATGGAGCATCTACCTATCCATTTAGCACACAAGGCTAAGCTAACCAGTCTAGTTCAATATCGTTGGATTTATCCATTTGAGAGGTACGTAATTCAACAAAAATGATTTTAGTTGAAGTCATATCATGTTCTCATAACTAAATTCGTATAACCCTATTTGCTCATATAGGCATTTGCATCACTTAAAGAAAAATATGAAAAACAAGGCTAGAGTTGAAGGTTCAATATGTAATGCTTATCTAGTGGAGGAAGCTAATACATTTTGTTCACATTATTTTGAGCTGCATGTTCACACAAGAGAAAGAAAAGATCCTCGTAATGACAATGGTGGAGGAACTAGTGATATTGATGGTAACTTATCCATTTTCATATATCCTAGATAAACATATGGACGTTTAATAAGAAGAATGTTAACACAGGAAGAAATTGAGGCTGCCCATGGTAACATTTTATTGAACTGTCAAGAGGTTCAACCTTTCGTGCAGTAAGTATCAAATGATTTGAAATTTAGTGTTATTAATGACTGAAATATGTGATAATTTGTTTAGATTATACGAGGTATTGTTACTCGAGCTCATGCCCGAAAAATCACAGGATGATATTAATAAAGAATTTTGAAGACACTTTCCTCGATGGTTAGAGCAATATGTTTTCACTTACAAATATTGAAATGATTAGGTTATAAGATTTAAGTGTTTAAATGACATTATACTGCTTAATATAGTATTTTCTCTTTTGTAGGCCTTAGAAAATCCAATATAGAATAGTTCATATATGATCTTGTGAAGGGACCTTTGCGAACTGTTAAATCATATTTAGTGCATTTCATTAATGGAAAAAATATCATACAAAATATTATGGTTATAATATGGCAACAATAACTAGCAGAGTTTGCATACAGGGAGAATTGATAGATTACTACGGAAAAATTATTGAGATACTTGAAATTGAGTACCGTGCATTGCCAATAAAGAGAAGGGTGATATTTAAGTGTGACTGGTTTGATCCAACTTCAAATGTTGGTACAAAAGTGCATAGCTGGTATAATCTAGTTGAAATCAACAAGTGAAGAAGATTTTGACATTTTGAAGCTTTCGCGTTGGCAATGTAAGTGATCTAGGTGTATTATGTCCCTTTTCCCATATTATGACAAGATAAGTCAGATTGGTTGGTTGTTTGCAAAGTTAAACCGAGAGGTGTATTTGAATCACGTGGAAAAGGAGAATTGAAAGTGAAGCGTTTCAAGAAGATGCTTATGAAATAAACGCATCTGTCGCATATGATGATAATGAACCTTTGAACAATCCTTATAATGAATATGTTGGAATTTTATCTAGAGAGGATGAGCAGGGCTAGATATCTGAAGAAGGGCCTGAGTTTAATTCAAATTCTTCAGAACAAAAAGATGATTTTGATTTACAATTAAGTGATGACAATGATTAATTTGTGATTGTAATTGAATATTATATTCAATAAATCAATTATTTCCTTTTCAATATATTGTATAAATTATTGAAATAAAATTGTAATATTTCTACAAAATTCAATCAAATATTAATTTCAGGTTGAAATATGGCACCAAAGAGAAGACAAGATACGATGCGACCAAGATTTAAACCACGATTCGGAGGTACTCACTGTACAGGTGAAGTATCTCATAGTGTAGCAACTGGAGCTGAATCACCTCCTTCCCCTCCACCTACTGCACTTACAGATGAGGCTATACCATCCACCACCCCTAAATCATTCACTACCCCTATAATGATAGAGGTATTAGGGGCAAACTATGCGGATGAAGGAGACAACTGCCATCCTAGAGCTGAGTGACTCGGTGGAAGAAAATACATCACAATTATCAATAATATGAAAGTGAAAATACATGAAACATTATATGTTTATAATTAAGTTATAGGTTTAAAATTTAAAAATGGTATAAATTTATTTTTTTTATATTAGGTTATTTCCATCTAGAACCTTCTCAAGAAACATGACATCGAAATTCAAGGAGAAGATTGAACTTAAGGGTTATGTATCGAAGAATATCTCTCAGGTGACTAAGGAATTTAACTATTATGAGTTTGAAGCACAACAAAAATTATTATTTTGTTTTTTAATTAACAGTTAATACATTAATTAGATAAGTATTATTACATCATAAGTATTTATTGAATGTTTTTCTTTTTATTTCAGAAACAAATTTGACGTGATCATCTATAGAGTATTGGAGAAATGACCACATACATGTTATCACGACTTTGTTGTTGCGATACACAGGGCTGGTGTATGACCACCTTACATTTATGAAGAAATATGAGGTCATTGGCAGCAGTATTGGACATCACCTTTGGCCAACATACATGGAGGACCAGAGGGAGAGAGTCTTCCTGTACATACGAGAGGATCTATTACCCACCAGGAGCATGCAGAGATACTTTTAAGTATCTACACTTTACATTTATATTGTCATTTATTTACTTTGATGTATTCTAATTGAATTTTATGTGTGAATTTTGAAATGAAAAGATGTGTTTCTTGTTGAGAATGATAATGTTATAAATGTCTGGTGCCATATATGGCTGTGTTTTTAAGTTTTTTTCTTTGTTCAATAGGGGATAGATCTCATAAAAATAGAGGAAACTTTACTGAAATTTTTATAAATTCAAATTCACTTATAACATTTTATTCTTATAGAGGAAAAGTTTATGGGTATGAGGCCTACACCCTGTCATCTATTTTTGCACACTCACACCAAGAAACATGAAGGTGTGACATTTGTCAACAGTAATTTTAAAGAACTCAATGTATGTCAAATTTATGGTTTAACATTAATAATGCTTAATAATTATCACTTACTAATATAAATATTGCTTTCTATTAGGACCAAATACAAGAAACCATTCAACGACAGTCTCAGTAGTCTGAAGATGTTGATGAGATTGAAACTTATCTTCATACAATGGGCGGTAGGGACCGTCGTGGGAGGATATTCAACTTAGATTCATTTGTGAACATATGTTATTCGCAATCCTCCACGTCCAGTACAACAATATCTAGTAAACGGT
>JAOSBO010186765.1:0-22709 GCA_027563915.1 Erythroxylum rotundifolium
ATTTTTAATGAATAACTATGAACTTATAAATAAATTATATTCTTTATAAAATTTTAAACATAATTAACAAAACTTCAGTAGCTGTAAATCAAGCGATAAATCCTACAAATTTTGACAAACAAGATAATTATCAAGTTAGGGTCCTAAACATAATTTTAATGTCAATATTGAACAAGTTACGAGATATTTTTGTGTAATATAATCTATAATTTCAATTTTATCTAATTAATATTGCAGTGGATGTTTTAATTGACTAGTTTTTTTTCCTTAACTGGTTAATTTTGTTTTATTTTTTCTTTTTAGGGAAACCTTTTCCTATCTCTCAGTTTTTCTCAATGTGTTAAAAACCAAACTGAACATCAAATTGGTCAAAGAAAAGTTTTAAGTTTAAATATTCAACTAGTATTAAACCACTATAAAACTGGTATATAATAAATAAGAGGTAAAAATTATAAAAATATAGTATAAAATAAAATATGTTATTGAAAAATGCACTAATAATGCCTATTAACATATAATAAATCTAATAATTTAAACTAAGATTGATTCTAATAATAATAATAATAATAATAATAATAATAATAATAATAATAATTGTATTTCTAAATTATCATTTATTTAAAGCCAAAAATGTTTTTTAAAAAGTCAATAGAAAGGATTGTAACTTTATTGTAACTTCGTTTTTTATGTCCTTTAAATATACTACTTTATAATTTGAATATTATTTTTAAAACATTTTAAAATTATTTTAAACAAAATTAATTATATATACTAATTAATAATTTAATTTATTAGATAAATTCATGACAAAAATAATAACTGGTTTCTAACAATAATAATTTAAAAAAATTTAATTAAAATATAAGGACAACATATAGAGAACCTAAATTTTGATAAATAAAATTTATAAGTGAGATAATTAAATTTAGTTTTTTTTTTAAATAAAATAATAACTTTTTTTTAAAATAATAATTTAAAATAAAATTTTTAATTAAAATATAAAAAATAAATAAAGAATATAAATTTTGAAATATAAATTTTATTAGGTAGATTATGTGAGAGCTAAAAAGAACAAAAATTCATTGAAAATTCAAAACAATTTATGAGATCGACCTATTACAAGTCTTAACTTTCCTGCAATCAATGGCTCATTCAGTTAAAACTCAAAGATTGACAATGAAAAGAATAAACATGGGTTTGGATGCGTGCTTCGATTGCAGAGAGGAGGAACAAATTACTTAGAGGTCGTTTGGTTCCACTTTTGCTTTTCTGTGGTTATTTTTGGTTTCTATATTTCTTATTTTTGGTTTCTGTTTTTTCCCTTAAAAAACGAAAACTTGTTTGAATGAGATTTGTAATATAAAAACTGAAAGCAAAAATTTGTTTAGTTGAAATTTGTAATAAAAAATTAAAAACAAAAACATTTTTGGTTTTATCATCATGTTTATATTTTTTTTAATTATACTCTTATGTGTAATAACTATAATATAATAAATTATATTTAAAATTAATTAATTATCATTATAGCTAAAATTAAAATATATGCAAATCAAATATTATTAACAAATTACACATTAATTGTACATAATAAAATTATATAAATTAGAAATTATATTAAGTCATTCTAATCAATAAATATGTCTATCATACTATCATTCTTGAAAACATAATAGTACTATCATTTACACAATCAATTAGAAATAATATAATCACTTTACATTAGTCTAGCAATTTTATCTCGCTTCCAAAACATACCTCAAAGTTGTACTGGAGTGATATTATATTCCATTTGAGAACTTGCGTTTTCATTTTCACTTTTTCTAATTTGTTTTTTATTTTCAACATAACTTTCAAATAATTCATCGGTTTGTCCATATAATCTAATATTAGAGAAAACCTATCCATTAGGGGTACATCTGATTGAATTCAGAATGGGACTGGCCATTGGCTTCTGCACCATTTGTAGCTTTGCTAGATGCCTTCTCTCAACCGGTGACCTGCATAATCTCTGATAGATTCATGTAAACGTTCACTATTAAAGCAACAGAAGATTTGAGACTTCCTATTGCAATTTTCTTCACTCTCTTTGCCTGTGACTTCATGGGCTTTCATCAAATACATGCGCTCAAAGAAAGAGGACTGATACCCCCAAAAGGTATATAAATTACAGGTTTCTTTTAGGAATATGACAAATATTATTCTTATCTAAATGTTTCTTCAACTTGTATCCACTAGTGAAACGCCTCCTTATCGTGTTCATTTGTAGATAAAAATTTTCGAACGAATGGCTATTCGGACCAACTCATAGATTTCATTCCAAGAATGAAGAACATGCATTTATGAGATTTCGGAACAATATTTGATACAATCAATGGTGATGATACCTTGTACCGGGTCATCGTAGAATCAACAAAGACAACACGAAAACGTATTTTGATAAATTAGAGAAACTTATTTTTTCTGTTTCCGTAATTAGGTTGTGGTTTTTATATTTTTGAAAACAGCATAATGCCATAATAATTGACCGAACATGTTTTAAGAGGAAGTTTCATTTTTTTTTATAAAAACCACAAGAAATGGGGGAAAAAAACGAAAAACAAACACTCCCTTAGTTGCTCACGTGGGTTCAAGATAGTGGGTCCCACTTAATTGTAACTTAACATTTTAAAAAAAATTGAGTGGTTTTTTAAATAAACCAACTAGTTGAATTTATTACTTAACCGATCGATTTTTTTCATACAAGTTATGAGTACAAACTGGATCAAAAATCTAATTGGTTTATATTTATTCCAGTTGCACCGATCAGTTTGGTTTAGTTTTAAAATCATTGCCTTTTCTATTTAGTTCATCTTTCTATATTATCCTTTATCTTAAGTTTTTTTCTTAATTCTTAGGTGAAAATTCCGAAAAATGTAGTAGTTTAGCAAACTCCCTAATTTGACCGTAGTCATTTCTAGTATAATAAAAAATCATAAAAATTAAACACACAAATGTAAATCAACAACGAAATTTATTAACACAATTCGATACACCTTGCCTACGTCTGCGGAATCCTTATCTAGCTTAAACAACTTTCACTTGTAATATAACAATAGTTTTACTCAAGGCATTATAGAGCCGGCTCACCCAACCCTTGACATTATCCCTTGTTCTCACTATCTGTGAAAGTAAATCACACCCAATAATACAATCACCTCGTACTAACCTCAGCAGAGAATTTTCTCAGATAATGTTTAATATTAATGATACAAAATAAATAAATCAAGTGATTAAACAATAAAGAACGTAAATAAAAACACTTGAAACAAGAAAAAAACTTCCCTAATAATTCTAGCTTCTTTAAAGAGAGATTGGAAAGTTGTTCACTAAGAAACATAAACATTTCTTCACCGAAATGTTGTAAACATCAAAGGTGTAAAATCCGCAATGATTGCCGTGATTTTTTGCACACCAACACCACCGTTGACTGCCATTAGAAGCGTACTCAATCAACACTCACTCCACTCAACAAACATCACACTATCGACCAAAAATGGTAGCTGCAACTTTTGTAATTTTCTCACGCCATAACTTACAGTCAACAGCCACAAAACTAACAACATGAATAATAAGACAACCACCAAAGATTCACACACACATCGGCAAAACACAGCTACAGAAATCAATGCTTTCAACTTGCTCCACAACCCACTGTTATTGTTGAAGAGAGGTGGAGAATACCCAACAAAAGTCACACAAAATCATGCAAACACAAAGACAAAAACCAGCTGCCAAGTCCAAGAAAAAAAAAGCCCTTAATTAACGTTGAAAAGTAGAATAAAAGTGCCCAGCTAATTCATGCAAATTCCAAAATCAAAATCATAATGAAGAGAAACACAACACACATGCTATCAGCCTAGGTTGTGTAATTTTTCCCAAAAAAATGTCGCAACAGATACATGATCCTTAACCAAAAATTCAACAACACACTATATCAATTATCCATCAAAATGACACAAGCACAAATAGGAAGCAACTACAACTCACATATAACCTATCGACCATTGCAGAAAAAGGAGTCATGGTTGAAGAACAACTCAACTCAATAGTCATATGATTCATCAAGAACTCTTTGCTAGACAGAGTCGTGATTCACCTAGAACTCTTTGCTAAATAAAGTTCTATCTACAAACAATTAGCTACCAAATATTATCCAAGATAGCTTTAAGATTTCAACCTCCAATTCCAGCTATAATCAACAAATCAAATCTTAGATTGATTAGAATTTGAAACTAATTAACATTATCTTAAAAGTCTAATTATCAAATAATGTCAAAATTAATAATAAGATATATAACATGTATCTTAACAAACTCCCCCTTTTTTCCATTATTTGTCACATATGTAAAACTCCCCTTAAAGTGGATAATTGGAAATATAACATCGAACTCGCAAACAACAAAAGAACTCCCTCTTAATTAGTCAATTATTAGACGATACCAAAAAAGCAACATAATTTTCTTCCATTGGAACAAAAGATGCCAAAAAGTAAGACTAATAGTCAAATCTCACCTTGAATTGAACAGTCACAAAAAAAATCCTATATCTCCCTCTTGGGACAAAACAATGCCAAAATGAAGATTGACTTTAATGCGATCAATCTTAGCGAATAAAGATGCAGTAAGTGCTGTAGAAGAATCACAAGCATACTAATATGACAATTTACAACCAGTTAAAGCACTAGCCAACATATCATTACTTACATCAAAGCAATCCTATTTGAATGATTAAATTTGGAAACCCAAAAATGCATTCAACGAATCATAATTAAACTTAATCAATATCTTCCTCACATAAACCATATGATTGCAAATTGCCCAAATTTATACAGCCCATGAAGAAATCAAGATAAACTTGAGAAACCCAAATCATATAAAATCTGAATCTTCTTATAGATCTCCAATTAAGCATCAACATATTCTTGACATAACCCTGTAAATCAACATTCAGAAGCAAAACTTTCAAATCTTCAAGGAGAGCCTCATTCTCACATCAAATATACTATTCAACAATGAAAAATCCAAACACACACCAATCAATTGAACCTTAATAAAATCCATAAATAAAAATTCAGAAAGTCTAGATGATAAGTCCTTTGAATCCCTTTTTTGTTTCAATAAACAACATCGATATACTTTTTGAAATATCATTTGTAGCAGTTTGCAACAATTCGGTCTTATGTGCCTGTTTACCCTATAAAAGTGACAACTAGGTATAAATTTTCATTTCCTCCTTGAAGTTTCTCTTGGATAGATTGAGCTGCACCATTTTTCTCATCATTTTGTTTAGAACATTTACCTTTATAGCCAATGCCTTAAAGGTCTCATTTAATCTTACCAATTTCTAGTAACTTTTCTAACTTTTAGGTTCCTCTATTTAATATTCTTATCCCCTTTTCCGTATTAACTAACTTCAACTTTGTTTCATCAAGCTCATCTATTGTACATAACAACTTCTTCTCTAGATCTTGAATGATGTTCTTCATGGAGAGGTTTTCCTTCTTTAGCTTTTCATTCTTCTTGCATGTTTCCACCTGTCTTGTATATATTAATTTGTAGGCTTTATAGACATTCACCTTTTTGTCTTCAGAACCGCTGTCATCATTGTCATAATCTAAGGTTAGACTTTGAGCTGATTCGTCTACATTTTTTTCCATAATTTTCTAATTTATCCACATTTTCATCATCAATTTCTTCCTTCTTGGTTATTGTTAAGCAAGCAACTAGACTTTTGTTATATAAAGCAACTAACGCAGCACTACCGCAACTTCTTCTTCACTATCATACTCACTTTCAGATTCATTCTCACTCTAAGTGCTCATATTAAACTTCCCTTTTCTCTTCTTCAAGGTGTTAGCACATTTCGCTTGCACGTCCAAAGCCTTAACACTTATAACATTGAATTTTCTTCACTCCTCTTTCACCTTTTTGAGTTTTAGCTTGTTATTTAAAGTGGCTATTTGATGAACTCCCACCATTTTGTCTAAACTCGATCTATACTTCTTCGCTTTCTTTAACCACTTACTGAAATTTCTTGTCAATAACTCCATATCCTCATTTTCATCAAATTCATCTTCCAAGTCATTCACAGGTTTACCAATCTCGACTTGTAATGCTAATTCTTTGTTCCTCTCTTGTTTGTCCCTTAACAAATTCATCTTAAAATTAGTCAGAATTCAAATTACCAATTCTAACGACAATTCATTGATATCATGAACTTCCTCAATTGCTGTAATTTTCGTTATAAACCTCTGAGGCAACAATCTCAATGTCTTCTTAACTTGTTTCAACTTAGACTACTTCTTACCGAGTTGATATGCTTGGTTTGCTATGTCAAGCAGTCTTTCATGAAAGCCTCCAATAGTTTCATTTTCATCCATCTTCAACTCTTCAAATCTCACAGCCAACATCTAAAGTTTCGAAGCTTTCACAGATTTCGATCTCTCATTTATAGTTCGCAAAGTGTCCTACGCTTCTCTCATTGATTCACAGGCTAATATCATAGCAAAATGACCTTCATTAATTGCAATGAAGATGGTGTGCAGGGCTTGAGAATTTCTAAGCGCTCTCTCTTCTTCAGCCCTTGTCCATTGATATGCATCTTTAAGCACTACTTGTCCCTTTTCATCAGTCATCATTAGATGTCTCCAGCCATTTAAAATCGAGTTCCATGCTTTTGTTTCTTGTGCCTAAATGAATACTTTCGTTAGTGATTTTCATATAAGACAAGTTGAACCATCTAACAACGGTGGCCTAATGATTGATGCCCCTTCTCTTATAGTCATAATTGCCAAACATATATCTACACTAACTTGATGTACCAAGTTCTGATTTGGTAATCCTCTATCATGCCAATTAAAAAATACGAAAGATGTAGTAGTTTCACAAACTCTTTGATTTGACCGTAGTCATTTCTAGCACAATCAAAAACCAGAAAAATTAAATGCACAAATGTAAATCAACAGTGAAATTTGTTATCATAGTTCGGTACACCTTGCCTACATTTGTGAGACCCTCACCCAGCTTAATCAACTTTCACTTGGGATACAACAATAGCTTCTCTCAAGGCATTACAAAGTCGACTCAACCAAACCTTAACACTATCCCTTGTTCACTACCTGTGAAAGTAAATCACTCCCAATGGTATAACTGCCTCATACTAACCTCACAGAGAATTTTCTTAACAATGTTTAATGGTAATGATATGAAATAAACAGCTCAAGTGATTAAACAATAAGGAACATAAATAAAAACACTTGAAATAAGAAGCAAACAACTTCTTAAATAATTCCAGCATCTTTAAAGAGAGATTGGAAAGTTGTTCACCAAGAAACATAAACGTTTCTTCACCAAAACATTGTAAATATCAGAGTTCCAAAATTCACGATAGTTGTTGGAATTTTTCACACACTAACACCACTATCGATAGCCACTAGGAACGCGCCCAATCAACAATCAGTCGAATAAAAAAACATCATACTATCAACCAAGAATGGCATCTACAACTTCTAGAATTTTCTTATACCATAACTCACTGTCAACAACTGCAAAACTAACACCATGAACAATAAGATAGCCACCAAAGATTCACACATACACCAACAAAACCAAGTTGCAAAAATCAACGGTTTCAACTTGCTCCGCAACCCATTGTTATCATTAAAGAGAGATGGAGAATACCCAGCAAAGTCACACAAAATCATGCAAACACAAAGAGAAAAACTAGCTGTCAAGTCTGAGAAAAAAACTCTCAATTAACTTTGAAGCATAGAATAAAAATGTCCAACTGATTCATGCAAAAACCAAAATTAAAATCACAATAAAGAGAAACACAATATACATGCTATCAGCCTATGTTACGTGATTTTTCCAAAAAAAAGATTGTAATAGATACGTAATCCTTAGTCAAAATTCAACAATAAACCCACATCAGTTATCCATCCAAATTACACAAGCACAAATAGGAAGTAACCATAACTCACACATAACCCATCGACCATTATAGACAAAGAAAGAGTCACAGGAGAAGAACAACGCAGCTCAATAGTCACATGATTCACCAAGAACTCTTTGCTAAATAAAGTTCTATCTACGTATAATTAGCTACCAAATATCATCTAAGATAGCTTTAGGATTTCAACCTGCAAAACCAATTATAATCAACCAATCAAATCCAAGATATTCTATCCCATCTTGATTAGGATTTGAAGCTAATTAACATTATCTTGAAAGTCCAATTATCAAATAATGTTAAAATTAATAATAAGATATGTAACATGTATCTTAACATCAAGTGTTGAGGATTGACTCTACTAGCTTCTTTCTTAGTTATTATTGTTCTTCTGTGATTATCATGGTTTTTTTTCATCAAAACTTCCCTTCTTTACTTTATATGCTCTCTTAAGATTTTAATCACTCAATAATCATTATCCCTTAAAGGATCTTCTTCATCTTTGACTTCCTTTAATCCTACTCATTTTCCTTCCTCTCTTACTCATTTTGGCCTATGGTTATGGGAAATATCTCTCATTCTAGTCTCTCCACTTTTATCTCCTGCTTCTTTTAGTGTGGATTACTTGTTTCCCTTTCTTTAAAGATCTTAAAGGGAGGAGTTATCAAATGGTTTAACACCTTTGTAGGTTTTTTTTTAACAAAAGATCTCTATTTTCCATGTTTCAAAGATAGCTATAGACTAATTGTATCAAATTTGGCAATGAAAAAGTACTAATCAATTAGGTAGACTTTTCATCATCTGGTCTATAGGTCAATTTAATCTTTCTCTTGACTATAATATTAGACCATCCCTGACACTTTATAAGGAAACCTTTATTCTAAAAAAAGTGAAAAGCTGGAATTAAACTTGATATAGTTAATAAAAAAGGGCTCTAATATATGATTTTGATCTCACACCCTATAAATCTTTTTAGAGAAATGCACATACCACTTTTATAGGATAGGTTTTTTAATACCAAGTGTTGATTACACAGGGACTAGTAGTTACTATTTTCTTATTACCAACCAAAAAATTAGGATGATGATGAGATCAATTTCAAAACTAAAACAATACTAAGAACAAATCATCACACTTAATTAACTTGATTAAAAATTAAACTAAGAAATAATTGATAAAGATAGTAGTACTCAGATTTTGAATCCTCGAGGACTTTTCACGTAATTGAGTCTTCACATATCAATTTAATCTAAATTTCATTGGACTGTAGAAATTCCTCAATTATGCTAATGCCTTTCTCAACATTATTGACAACTAATCCTAGGTTGATTAATCAAATTCTCTTTCTAATTAAAACTTCTAGAATTGCGTTAACTAATTTATAAATTTCACTATTAGGTTTGACCCTAATCCGGAAGATTTATAATAACTTATCTCTAGCTTCGTATGTAACTCTTTTCAATTATGCTAGATCAATTTGCAAAAAAGATATCTAAATTGTATGAAATTAGTTATGAATAACATGCCAACAATATTAATTCAAGAACAAATAACAAACACATAATTAAATTTCAATAAAACTTAAGAATAAACTAAATTAAATTGAAATCACTACATAATCTATCCTAACGTTCATTTTATCCAGGTAGCATAAAAGTTTTAGATCCTAATCATATAATACGTAGTATCAAAACTAATGAAAAATAGAAAAATCAAAGTAAACATGATGAAATCCCTTTGAATCTCTAAGAAATTCACTTTAGACCAATGGAAATTCACTCCAACTTCATCTCCTTGCTTGTTCTTCATTCACTTTGCCATTCTAGGTCTTTTAATTATGTCTCCCTAACTTCTTTGTTACTTCTACCTCTAAATTTTGCCTTTTAAGATTTGAAACATACTATGGTTAATAAATCAGTCAAATATAATATATGTCGTAAAGCAAAATTTAGAGGTATAAAATGTATAAACATAAGCATAAAATGTGAATACGATCTGATCAAACACCAACACGACCCTGTACCATTTAAACATGAGTGTGTACCATAAAAAGTAATCAACATGCCCCTAATTCTTTAAACACAACGATGTACTTATCATGAATTCTCATAACATAGTTAAAACAACTCCAAAATGCTCAAACTTGTCTAAATTCATTCATTTTAATTTGAATAAGAAAATTCTAACTTGAAAATAAAATATGGACAACTTAAGTACTAGAAACAAAAAAAAACACTCCAATAAACAAACAAATTGCATTAATATAAACCTATAAATATGAACAAGAAAGCACTTATTAAACTTTCCCACACTTAGGTATTTATTTGTCCTCAAACAACAAATAGTTTAAATTTATTAACCTTTCTAAATATCCTCCTCTCCTCTATCCCAGCTTATTTTCATGCCTTAAGAATCAAACCAAAGTATTACTATAATCAAATAATCATAGAATAAATTCCTATAAGAAAACACTGCAAATGATGTCTTGACAATCTTTTTAAAATCAAGTGCAATAGGACTCAACATTTTCACAAAAAAGATTTGCTCGATTTGCTTAAAGTATTTATAGTGGAAGTTATTATAACTATCAAATCAATGCGTAGAAAGAATCTTAACCATGCAAAAAATTTTAAAAGATTTAAGTCAAGGTGTAATGGGGCTTAGGTAAAGCTATAGTAAGGGTAAATTTTGAGATAACAAAATAGAAGGAATTTACATAAACAAGACTACACAAAAATTTGAATTAATCTATCGTAGCTCTCTCAATAAAATGTAAGTAAGGTGAAAAACAAGTCTTGAATAACACAAACGTCTTCTCTTTCCCCTTTTTACAATTACAGTAATTTTAAAATATCTTTTTTTCAATTCAGTTTGTTTCAAGATATTTCTGAATTGATTATTGACGAGCTCATAAGGATATTATATGAAAATTTGATAAGTAACAAATGAGAAGATATAATATTGAATGTATAAGCTTACATCTTTGTTCATTCTTGATACCTCTTTATCTAATAAGATTCTTGTACAATCAAGTAAATACAATCCTTTAAGGTATAAAAGTGAATGTCAGGCTAATAATAAAAATGATTTATTAACTTGTAATTTGGTTTAAATAACTTTAAAAAAAAGTTAAGGCTCAAATTTGGTTACACATAAAGACAAAAATATGATAAAGAAAAATCAAAGAAAAGTTTAAAATAAAGATTTAATCTAATTACCTTTTTAATTTTAATGTCTCTAGTCAAAAGTTGTGGTCCTAATATGAATAATAAAACTAAGCTCTAAAATCTTCCAACTATGCCTGATAAAGACACAATAAAGAAAAATAGAGCATGATATAATAATGATAATTGGTCATAGGTTTAAAAGCACACAATTTATGCCCTTATGTGAAAAATATTACATACTTTCATCTAATTTGAATGTTAAAACATCCATTCATAATATAGCAAGTAAAAATCCATATAATCATGCCCTCTTGCTCTCGTATTGTAGCTTAAATCAATGATTTAGACAAATCCAAATATTTCAAGACAAGAATTAACATATTAGAGATTTTCATAAAGAAAAATTATTAAATAAGAACTAAAATATGCTTTATGCTTGAATTACAATCGAATCTACATGAAATCACAATATCCCTTACCTACATTTAAAGATGTAAATTATCTCCAATATACATATTGAGCATAGAAAATAATGGAATACATCGACAAGAGAAAAGGTAAAATGAAGTTGTACCTTTTTTGTTTATATGCAAGATATTCAAATTTGTAGCATGAATTCTATCCAAATTATGGGTATTGATTCTTGCGTAAAGAAAATAGAAAGGAAGGGAGCATCAAACAATGGAAATAAAATAAATAAAAATAAAAAATGATTGTATATAAAAAAATTATGATTTAGTCTATCAACAATAAACAAGAAAGTTAAAGAAATAAAAATAATATCAATTTAATAGGGATAATCTCTTGTCAATTAAGAAGATAATAAAAATAGAAATTAAAAAAAATTAGAAAAAAGAAAAGATACAAATAGATCAAATTTCTATTCTAACTATAACATTTTTATTATATTTTATTAAATTTTACGTAAATATGTAGATAAAATTTCGTTGGATAAATGTAGAACAAATTAATTAGAACATTGAAATGTTAAAATAGACAGCTTCTGGTCTCAAGATTCTTGGAGAATATGTCACCATGGTAGACAAGGAATCTAGGATTTGATCGCTTGTCAACTCAAGCTCAGTCTCACTAAGCGGAACGGAAGTATCTGGTTCTTGAGTATATACATACAGGTATTATTTCAACCAGAGCTAGATTATCTGGCTATTGAGGTGACGACGGTAGTGTTCTTACTCTCGTGAGTAGAGGTGGGACCACAACTCCTAGATGATTAGTGATATGTATGAAGATGGCCCCTGCCCATCATTGTACGCCTCTAACAGTAAAATCCCACCATCCATTTTTAATGGGTTTTTTTTTTCAACTTAGGAGGTCTCTTACGATGGTTTTAATTACGAGAAGTTACTTCTAAGTTATTTATATTCAGATTAATTTTTATTTGGGCCAGTCTATAAGAGGTCAATTATTTGTTAAATAAAATTTTCTATTTTTATAACTCGAACTCAAAATTTCTAATTAAAAGATTAATGTTCTCTGAATCCCTTTATGACCGGTATATCTCTCAATCAAACAATCTTAAGCTAGTTATGATGGGAGGGGTGGATGGCTACACAAATATACGTATACTAGCAGAAGAGCGATCATCATGCTCAGATGCAATTGGAGGCGGTGGTGGATAAACATTATGTTTCGGTTATTACTCTGGTACCTTAAGGTAATCCATTTCCGCTCCATCTGCAGTCTCATGCTCCTGAGCCCCATACAAAACATAAATAGGTCCCTACAGGTCCTGTTTTCTCTAGATCATACCCATGGTTGGCAAAGTATCGAAACTGATGGGACTATCTGTTAAATAATTTGCATTCTCAAGTGGTCGCTCCACTAATCCCATGTCTCTAATCAATTCGGTGATATATGGACCTACACAGATGGCTCTAACCCTAACACCATGTGCCTGATGTTTGAAAAACCAAGTTACGGTATAGCCTAATTAAATGATGTTTAAAAAACCAAGATAGGGTATAGCCTAATTAAATGGGTACTCTCTTGATCAACTATATAAGTAAACTTGTCCATCATTCCCACCACGCCTCCTCTTGCTCAATGTATAGCTTAGTAAGGAATGCATGTACCTCACCGTTGGGGATTACTATACAGGTGCCTTGGATTGTATTGGTAATACCATTCTCTGTTGATGGTGCGCCAATATGTCTTTTCATTGTTTCCAGCAGGGAAACTCACTCGCAATGACATATAATCCCTAGAATTGGTATAGTCTATACTGTAGAGACCTGTGTATAAGGAGAACTGTGTATAGCTCATACTCTTCGTCTCCTTAACCCAAAAATTGAATGATGTTAATATTCTAGATGTAATGCCTCTTCTCCAATATGAAAGTGGTGAAGAACTCAAGTGTCAGGTCTTTATAAGTGGACTATTGATTGTAAATAAGCTCTTCTAACTGCCAATATTAATTAGATCTTGAACATTCTGAGTTAGCCTGGCTTGATCAAGTACCACCCAATCAATGTACCTACTCTCGCTGAATAGCGTGGACATTGATCTCTCATATTGAGTAGCATAAGCTAGTGAGCATAGGGTGAATCGTAGGTGTAGGTTGTGGTGGCTCGGGCTAAATTGGTGGTTGTCGACATATGCCTTCACCCTTTTACCTTTTCCTAGGCACTTCCTTATCTCGAAGCTAATATGATGTGCTTGTCTTCTTTGTCATTATTCCTTGGCTTAGGTATCTCTGATCATTCCAGTAAAATTTTACATTAAGTTTGGTATAAAGAGAATATTCTAAAAATCTTTTTACACTAAATTTAGTATTACTCCAACCACTCTATACCAAACTTTTACACTAAATTATTTTTAAAGAATATACTACAATAATTTAGTTATTAATTAAATTAATTTATATTCATACAATAGTTTTTATTTATTTATTTATTTATTAAAATAAAATCAATTTTTAATTAGTTAATATATGCTTTATATTAAATTAATATTATTTAACAAACATAATTAATATTATCGCAACAACAAATTAATAACATACACAAATATAATATTTTTATTGCACATTTGACCTCTAATCCTCTGAATTACCATATTGTTCCCACAACTATTCAATCAATACATTACGAATTTCATAATGAGCTTCTTTATCTTTAATTTGGTTATGTCTAGCAATGGATTCCTGAAATATAATTGTATCGTCTCTATTAATATTAATTTCAGGGGCTAGCGTTTCGCTTCAAGCTTGTATAAGCGGTTGAGTATCACGTTCATCCTCAATGATCATATTATGCATTATAATGCATGCTGATATAATATCATGTAATATGGATTTTTTCAAAAACATGCCGGTCCCTTGATAATTGCAAATCGTGACTGGAGAATTCCAAATGCACGCTCGACATCCTTCCTACATGCTTCTTGCATCTTCGCGAATAACTTCTTTTTTGGGCCTCGGGGATCATGAATGGTTTGTACCAAGGTGGATCATTTTGGATAAACACTATAAGCTAAATAGCATCCAGTATAATACATTTTTCCTCGAATAACATAATGAGTAGACGGTGTTATCACTTGGGCAAGGTTTGCGAACAAGTGAAATGCCTCTAACACATTGATGTCATTATTTGACCCTGGCAAACCAAAATGTGCATGCCATATCCACAAATCATAATCAGCTACAGCTTCAAGAATAATAGTTGGGAATCCACTACATCCACTATATTGGCTTGCCCAAGTCGTTGGACAATTTTGCCATGTCTAGTGCATGCAATCTAAGCTCCCTAGCATCCCTGGAAAATCACATTCTTCATTAATTTTAAGCAGTCTTGCAACATCATTAGCATCCGGTGCTCTTAGAAAAATCTGTCCAAAGACCTCCACAATGGCTCGACAAAACCTTTTTGTACATTCAATTGTAGTTGATTCTCCAATTGTAATGTATTCATCAGTTGAATTAGCTGATACACCATATGCCAACATTTGAAACGCTACTATTATTTTTTGTAAATTAGACAATCCTAGTTTATTGCATAAAGTAGTCGTCATGACCTTCAATAGTGCCAACAAGTCATAGAATTCTTACTCATTTGAAATCACCCGCGAAACATTGCTGCATTATATCTTGGATTTTCTGGAAAATAATCATCCTATAGTCTTTGACCTGCTGCAGCACGATCACGATAATACTCTATGACTAGAGATTGAGCCTTTGTGCTTTGGTTGGTTCACCATATTGTTCATATAGTAATCTATTGAAATGCTGTTATTAGTGTATGCAGATGGTAAAACTTTGTTTTGTGCTAATATTGCAGAAGTGAGATCCAATTCATCCTCCGATGATGAGGATGAAGATGAGGATGATATATGACAAGTACTAGCATTAGTACTCACGGTTGTAGACAAATATGGTGAAGGGTTCAAAGAAGAATTTGCCAGTGATTCATTCCCTTATATAGTAAATAATTTAAGACAAGATAAGAAAGCTCTGCAAAAAAAAAATCTAACCCTATCTCTTCCCAACCATTGGATTAGATTGCATTCATCTCAACCTTTAATTAGTATTCTTATCATATCCATACAATATTGAAGACAATATAAGGAATCTCTACAAAAAATCAAACTTTATCTCTTCTCAACCGTTGGATGAGATTATATTCATCTCAATAATTCATTAGTATTGGTATCTTATCGACACAATATTCAAGACGAGATAAGGAAGCTTTACAAAAAATCTAACTTTATCTCTTCCCAACCATTGGATGAGATTGCATTCATCTCAACTGTTTATTAGTATTCGTATCCTATCCACACAATATTCAAGACAAGATAAGGAATCTCTGCAAAAAAATATAACTTTATCTCTTCCCAATCGTTAGATTATATTGCATTCATCTCAACCGTTCATTAGTATTCGTATCCTATCTACATAATATTCAAGACAAGATAAGGAATCTCTATAAAAAATATAACTCTATCTCTTCCCAACCATTGGATTAGATTGCATTCATCTAAATCGTTCATTAGTATTCGTATCCTATCCACACAATATTCAAGACAACATAAGGAATCCCTACGAAAAAATCTAATTTTATCTCTTCCCAATTGTTGGATTAGATTGCATTCATTTGAACCATTCATTGGTATTTGTATCCTATCCACATAATATTCAAGACAAGATAAGGAATCTCTGTAAAAAAATCTAACTCTATCTCTTCCTAACCGTTAGATTAAATTGCATTCATCTGAACCATTCATTAGTATTTATATCCTATCTACACAATATTTAAGACAAGATAAGGAATCTCTGCAAAAGATCTAACTTTATCTCTTCCCAACAGTTGTATGAGATTGCATTCATCTCAATCGTTCATTAGTATTTGTATCCTATCCACATAATATTCAAGACAACATAAGGAATCTTTACAAAAAATCTAACTGTATCTCTTCCCAACCGTTGGATGAGATTGCATTCATCTTAACCGTTCAATAGTATTCGTATCCTATCCACCCAATATTCAAGAAAAGATGAGGAATCTCTGTAAAAAATCTAACTCTATCTCTTCCCAGCCGTTGGATTAGATTGCATTCATCTCAATCATTCATTGATGTTCTTATTTTTTCCACAAAATCTCTGTAAATAGTTTATTTGTTCTACTAAACTGAAACCCTAGTTTCATATAACACTCTTTGAAATCTTAAGCTATAGCAATCTTTCAAACCTATCCGAAAAATGGCAAGTTCAAATTTTGGTGTAAGGCCTTCATATACTTCTCAAAGTGCATCATATTCAGTTGAAGAAGATCAAGTCATGTGCCATGTATATCTTAATGTTTCACAAGACCCAGTCCCGGTAGAGCTCAATCTATGGCTCAGTTTTGATCTCGTATCACAATTGAATACCATCAAATGCTGCCAAATCATATCACCACTGTTTGACCTTGGAGATCTTTACAAGCTTGATGGCAAACTATAATGACAGCTATTGGAAAATTCAGAGGATGTCTTCGACAAATTGAAAACTTGAATCCAACTGTGCTTCTGAACAAGATATTGTAAGTGCTTTTTTTTAATTGAAATACATTTGATTTATTCCCTAAAATCTAACTTAAGTTACATTGTTGTCTTACAGTTCGAGAAAGCAAAAGATTTACTCATTCAAGATCTAAAATTTCAAAAAGGTTTCAAATTTGATCATGTATGGCCAATCCTAAAAAGTATGGAGAAACATGTTGATATTGGCAAAGAGAAAGCATCGAGTCATCGCAAACCATCTAAGTGCAGTGAAATGTCACCATCCGAATCCTAAAAATTAGATAAGTCAATAGGATCATCATCATTTTGTATTGATTTAAATAATTATTTTGAAGTTAAAGATCCGTTTATTGAAAGAAATGATGAAGTTGATCGCCCTATTTGGAGGAAGAAAGAAAAAATGAAAAAGGAACAAAATGAGGAAATGAAAAAACTTTTTATGTCCATAAATAAAGAAATAAAAGGAATGTTTCATGAAAGTCATTCTCTTCTCGAAAAAAAATTATGAACTTCAATTGTTACGAGCTCAAAATGAGACAAAAAATTAGAGCCACAACAAAGACGAAAAGATATAAAATTTTATGCAAAGATCTGGATTCTATCAAAGATCTAGTGATGCGTGAGGCTTTCGTAAATGAACAAATGAAAATTTATGCAAAAAGAGCTCAAGAAGGAGAACCTCAAGGAGAAGTTGGCTCATCTAGAAACCTTAGCTAATATTTTGATTTTGGAGGAAATGGGGTTAATTATTTATGTTAAATTAATATTTTCAAGTGCTTTAGTTTTACTTTTAATATTATTGTTGTAATTTTAGTTTGATTGTCTTGAGTCTGATTGTAATTGTAATTTATTTTAGTCTGATTGTAATTTCAAATATTTTCATTGAGTTTTAATTTTTAAATCAATGTTGTGGTTTAAATTTATGTACCTTTTATCTCAAATTTACTTTTTATTCTTAACATATTTTTACTAATGAATTTATAACACTTATAAATAAGAATTATAAATAAATATTAAAAATAAATTTAATATTATATTCAATATTAGTGTCATTTTAAATGTCTCAATGAGATCTTTGTAATGATATATTTTGTGTAAAGAAATCTATTTTTAAATTTAATTACTTATCAAATTATGTAAATAAATCGAATTGTGAGAAGGATATAAAAGGAATATGTTAAAAAGAAAATGGTCAAAGTTGTCTTTTTACAACTTTTGGTGCATGAATAGTAGCACACCAAATTTGGTGTGTTACTATTCATTACACCATTTTGGTGTCTTCTTTGGAGTAAATTTATTGAACCAAAGCACCAAATTTGGTGTTTTGGTGACTTCGTTGGAGATGGCCTTACACACATGGGCATGTTTAAGCTCCTTCATATCACTTACAATTTTGTTTCAAGTACATGGTTACAATTACAGTCATGTTCATAATCATGTAAATTTTTTTAACTTTTAAAATAACTCGGCTTCATGTGAAACATGGCCATATTACTCCCTCAATTGAGCGTGTAGAGGAACATATACATCAAAACGAGCCTCTTTATGACTATGCAGATTTATGTAACTTTTATACCTAGCTAAATTTTCATGTTCCATTAAAAATAAAAAATAACACCCATATTACATATAAACTGTTTGAAAAATTAAGAAAGAACATAATCACATAGATAATGATAAAACTGGATCGTTTCATATGCATACAAAACAAAATTACGTACTTAGATTCTTGTTGTAGTTCCATCGGTTAAAGAAGTTTTTTTAAAGATTTTACTGCAGAGAATCTTTTATGTTTCTTCTTCTTGTAAAAGCAATTGTAAAAGAAAACACACATCCCATTCTTTTATCTTTTCGTTCTTTGATTGAAATCCAAACAAAACTGAACTACCTTTGGTAGTTATTGAAAGCATAATTACCATAATACCCTTCATGGGGTGTAAAATGATTCATTATTTCCCATTCATATATGATGAGTTGTAATCTAATTAAAAAGACTCTGTAGTGCTCATACTTGTTCAATAATTGGTGTGACTAGCATATGACGAGAGCACATTGCCATATTCTGTTAGGAGTATATGGCATCTCGATTAACAAATTGATCTTAGGACTTCTGTGTTCTTGAGTAGACATTGTATGCTATACCCTAGGTCATATCTCGCATTTGCATTTTCCCTTGATCTCATTTAATTTCTTGTGTCATGACTATATTCAAGTTCTCTACTAAAAAGACAATGGCCATGTATGAATACTTTTCATGTGAGTCAATGATCTAAATAAATGACCTTCCTCTGTTCTCAGTTCTCTTTTGAATTAAATTTAATTTGCTTTCCTAGAATTATTCCATAAGATTGCATCTTGTAAGATCTTTTGGTAATAACCTAAAGTAGCAAACCTTAAATTCAATTATCAAGAATGAGATAATAGTCATAAGGGTATATGATGAGTTTCTTCTTAACCTCAAGGGTATCACATAATGTATGATGAGATCTAGAGACTTACATTAATCCCTTTTGTGGTCAGTTTTGCACACATGGTATGAGTCATGTGCTACGGTATTTAACCACTTCATTTAACTTGAGCATCTTTCATTGAAGAAATACTGTACATACTATAGTATAAACATACTTAATGTTTAACTTGAGTTTACTTATCTACTCAAAACCTATTCAGAACTCAAAGCTAACAATGTAAGACAGATATAGTGATCATTAAATCACTTTGAACCAATTTTCTTGTGACATTTATGGTTTAAGTTTCTCGCTCTTAATTATCACTTTGATAATAAATTTTAAACATGTTTCATCTTTAGTGAGCACAAACACTAGAGGTGATTTCCCGTGTGAGAGGGCCAATCTCTAATATTTCTCATATACTTGTGATTCCTCCCAAAATATAGTTATGCAAAAACACATATATTCATGAATCAAATGATACACAATATATAATCTTCATCATACTTTATATCCAAAATATGACATTATAATGAGTGAACATACACAAAGAAATGTTTATCAGTACATGTCAACATCTATGTAGTCCTAGTGACTTTGCATGCCCAATGTATACATATCTGAAAATTGGCTTTGTCATTGGGTCTGCTATCATATCTCGTATAGATATATATTTCATGTTCACCTCTCTTCGTGTAACTATATCTTTCACAAAATTACACTTGGTACCTATGCGCTTTGTCTTATAATGAAATTTGGGCTCTTTAGTATAAGCGATTGTAGCTTGACTATCATAATTAATGGTCACTGGATTAATTTCTCTTTTAATGACTCCCAAATGCACTAAGAATTGATTAAGTCACACAGCCTCTTGTACTACAGTTGAGAATGCTATAAATTTAGCTTTTATTATGGATAATGCAACATAAGATTGTTTATTACTTTTCATGATATTGTTCCATGGTTTAGTAAGAATACATATCCTGAGCTAGATTTTCTTTCATCTAAATCTCCTCCCTAGTCTGCAATTGTATACCTTTGTATATGTAGATCATTGCCTTGAAAACATAATGCATAGTCCACAGTTCCCTTTAGGTACCTCAATATTCTCTTTACTTCTTTCCAATGTGCTTGGCCTGGATTTGATTGATATTTACTGACCATTCCAACAATGTAACATATATCTCTGGTCTTGTACACATCATTGTGTACATAAGACTTCCAACTGCACTGGAATAGGGAATATTTTTCTTTTGTTTCCATTCTTGTGGCGTTGACCGGCAATTTCTCTTTGTAAGTCCTTCACCTTTAGTAATAGGATTATTAATTGGTTTGGAATCTTGCATACGGAATCGTTCAAAAATTCTTTGAATATACATTGCTTATGAAAGCGATAACAATATCTTTGAATGATCTCTTGAAATCTTAACTCTAAGAATGTATACTACTTCACTCATGTCTTTTATTTCAAATTTTGATGATAACCAGTCTTTGATTTGCTTAAGGAACACATAGTCATTACAAGCAATCAATATATTATCTACGTATAAAGATAAAATCGTGAATTTAGCCTTGGATCTCTTAACATACACACAATGGTCTTCATTGATCATTTGAAAATCATACGAAATGATTACGTTATGAAAACCAATGTACCATTGTCTTGAAGACTGATTGAGGCCATAAATCGATTTTAATAACCGACATACCTTATTTTCTTGACCTGTCTTGATGAAACCTTCAGGTTCTTCCATATAAACTTCTTCTTCTAATTTTCCATTGAGAAAAGCAGTTTTTACATCCGTTTGATGTAATTCAAGATCCATACTAGCTACTATAGCCAGAATAAGAAGAATTAAAGCAAACTTCACAATAGGTGAAAAAGTTTCCTTATAATCAGTTCCCTCTTGTTGTGTATATCCTTTTGTTACAAGGCATGCCTTATATCTTTCGCTACTGCCATCAATTTTTTGCTTTATTTTGAGATCCCACTTGTTCCCATTTGTTTTGCACCTACAGGGAGGTAAACCAAGTCCCATACTTGATTAGAGCTTAAAGAAGTCATTTCTTCTTTTATTGCTTTCATCCATTATTCTTTAGCAGGATTCGTTGGCTCTTCTTCCTCTTGTGGAACAATCATATTAATTTTGCCTTCAATCTTGAAATGACGTCGGGGAATTATTCCTTAATTACTTCATCTTAAACGAGGTTCATCATAAACCAATTCATGGTGGACCTGATTGCTCCCATTTAGATCAGTCATCATTAAGAATCTTTCTATGGAATTGCTCCTACTTGGTTGAAGTTCCTTATCTTGATTCTGCATAACAGAATCATTTTGATGAAGTGTCTCATAGAACAATATGTCTTTACCTATTTCACATTGCTTGGAAAAATCATTCTTCAATCCATAACTCATATGGTATGCTAATAACTGATTTCGTAGGCACACAATTAAGTACATAGGTGTCTGCTAGCAATGCATCACCCTAAAAAGTGATTGGTAAACTTGCTTGGGATATCATGGACCTAATCATTTCTAATAGCATCCTATTTTTTCTTTCAGCAATGCCATTTTGTTTTTGGGTTCTAGGAATTGTCAACTGCCTTTCTATTCCTTTCTCATCATATAAAGCCTTGAACTTGTCTGACAAGTATTCTTGTCCACGATTAGTTCGCAATGCTTTTATTTTCTTGTCCAATTGATTCTCAATCAAGTTCATATATCTTATAAAACAATCAAATGCTTCCGATTTATGAGAAATCAAATAGACATGACCATATCGAGTATAGTCATCTATGAAGGTAATGAAATAAACTGCCTCATGTTTAGCCCTTACATTCATTGGACCACAGATGTCAGAATGAATTAATTGCAATGGATATAAAGCTCGAGTTCGCTCTCCAAATGGCTTTCTCGCCATTTTACCAACTAAACAATGCTCATATGTAGGTAGATCTATTTGGCTTAGATTACCTAAAAGTCTTTCTTTAGCCAATCGGCTGATTCAATTTTGACCAATATGACATAGTCTAGCATGCCACAAAGTTGCATCATTGTTGGAATTACTAGATGTAAATAATGAAT
>JAOSBO010186788.1:0-22700 GCA_027563915.1 Erythroxylum rotundifolium
TTGTGTATCTCATTTGATCCTTAAGATCTTATTTGTTATTATCACATACGAGAGTGTATATAAATACATGTAAAGTTTTTCAGAAAATCACAAGCAATAAAATACAATTTCATAGCAATTGCCTTCTTTTTCTATTCTTTTATAGTATCAGAGCCTATACATTTCCTTTGGCTCCATACTCCCATTCTGTCTGCATTCGACCAACACACTAACACAAGACATTTTTATTTCCAAACACTACCTTCACTTGGTCATTTCTTCAAACACCTAATCTACATACAGAAAGCTGCAGAAACCAACACACAAAATACTCTATCAACCACTGACCCTGCATACAAAAACAACAGAACCAAACACACCACATTTTTTTCCGAACACCCAACCTGCATACAAAACGAGTAACTCGCAAACAAAATTGATCAATGGCCAGATTACAAACTTCCTAACCACAAAATTAGATTCCTCAAATTACCTCATCTAGCGCAACTAAATCCATGCAATTCTTGTCACATCTGATCTCATTGGCTACGTTGATGGATCTGTTCTACAACCTCCTGTCACCCTAGATGTTAAGTCTTCAGAATATCTCAAGTGGCAAAATTTTGATCGCCTCGTCTACTATTTTCTCATTGCGTCTCTGTCCAACTCCACTGCCTGCCTTGCCATTGGATGCACCAAAGCCCGTGACCTCTGGCTCAATCTAGAGCAACACTTCATGCAGCAATCCAACTCACAACGTTCTCTACTCTGATGCAAACTACATACCCTACAAAAAGAACAAATGTCAATTATTGAATATCTTGCGACAATCTCAACTATGGCAGATGAATTAGCGGCTATAGGTGATAAAATCTCAGATTCTGATCTTATTCTTTTTACTTTGAATGGCTTACCTGCAGATTTTGAATCCTTCATCATGGAGGTGGAGCATCGCGAATCCAACATCTCCTTTGGTGAACTTCAGGAAAAGCTTCTCATCCACAAGTAGCGACTTGTATCATTCCACTTCCCCCCACCGTCAGACACTGCTCTCGCAGCTTCACTATCTGGACATTCTTCTTCTACCTTTAGACAAGGCAGCTCCATACAAAGATTAGGTGGACACGGCTTCAACACTTACCCCACAAATAATAACCCTACCCGACTTGGACCTAGGTCGAATGGGCCACCAGTTTTTTAGCATCACAATAGGCCAACCTCTTTTAATCCACATCTCCCCAAGCCCAGACCTGCTCAACCCAATCCATATTACACCCAAGCCTTTTCTTACAACCAAAGCCAATCCCATTTTAGGCCCAACAAACCTTCCCTTCAATGCCAAATTTGTTAAAAATGGGGTCACATTGTCGTTTTCGATACTCTAAATCTCGAAATTGCCCACTTCCGAACTCCACAGACTTTAATAATTTATCCACTTCTTTCACTGCCCTAAATATCAACAAATTATCTAATCCTTCACCTGTCACTTCCAACACTCTTGCAAAATGGCTACCTGACACCGGTGCTACAACACACATGACTCCTAAACCTCAACTTGTCGAATCCTCAACATTGCATAATAGTCCAAATTCAGTGATTGTCGGTGATGGACAAACTATTCCTATTTCCTCTACTAGTAACCTCACATTCTCTACTCCCATTAGATCTCTACACCTCAATGATATTTTAGTTGCTCCTAATCTTACTGCCAATCTGTTGTCTGTAGCTAAATTTGTTAAGAACAATTCTTATCTCATCAAATTTAATCCTTTTGGTTATATTGTGAAGGATCTCCACACTAGGACACCACTTCTCGCGGGTACCATCCACAATAATCTTTACCCTTTAAAGATTCCAGTCCATTTCACAAATCCTATTGCTCTCCACACCACCTCTACTTCACTTCAATTATGGCATCAGTGTCTTGATGATCTTTGTCCTGCTACACTGTCTAGATTATCTCCTTTTTTAAATGTCAAGTCTCATGTAATAAAACATTCTACTTCTTGTCTTCAAGGAAAAAGTACTGGTCTTTCTTTTCCCTTATCTTCTCTTGTTTCAAATAAACCACTGCAACTTATCCATTGCGATATTTAAGGGCCATCTCCATCCCTTTCCTTCTCTAGCTTTCGTTATTTCATTATTTTTGTTGACGATTTTAGTGGATATACATGGATTTATCCTTTAACCCACAAATCTCAAGCCCTTTCCTGCTTTCAGACGTTTAAAGCTCAATTTGAAAATCTTTTTTCAACCTCTATGAAAAATTTTCAGTGCGATGGAGCTCTTGACTTATCAAAAGTTTGTTCGCTAATTTTCTTACAACCCATGGCATTAATTATCGTATTTCTTATCCCCATACCCCACAACAAAATGGGATCGCAAAACGTAGAATTCGTCACCTTACTGAAACTAGTCTCACACTTCTTATTCGTGCCTCACTTCCCAAAACCTTTTGGTATGAAGCATTCTCTACAGCTGCCTACCTCATAAATCTCTTACCAACTCCTGTTCTGCATAACAAATCTCCCCATGAACTTCTTTTCCTCACAAAGCCCAACCTTTCTCATCTCTGAGTCTTTGGGTGTACCTGCTTTCCCTTCATTGGGTCCACACATTCAGACAAACTTGAACCCAAGTTTACAAACTGTGTCTTTCTCAGGAATTCTCCTATTTACAAAGGCTATCGTTGTCTTGACCCTATTACCTCTAAACTATATATTTCTCTTCATGTTCATTTTATTGAAACCGACTTTCCCTATAATTGCTCCTCTCCTATAATTGCTCCTCTCCCTCTCCAGTCTCAATTGCTTCATCCTCCATCATCTCCTTACCCTTACTTATTCCTCCACTTCCAATCTCATCTCCCTCACCACCTTCTTCCTCTCCACCCGCACTTCCGCATCATCCCATGATCACTCGCAATCGTGATCAAACTCGTATTCCTTGCACCTTCTCTGATTATGTCACTTACTTTACCCACACACAGACTCCTAATGATCCTGATCCCACTTCTTTCACTCAAGCAAACAAGTTTCCGCATTGGCGCCAGGCCATGCTTCACGAGTTCACAGCTCTTTATCACAATAACACATGGACTCTTGTCCCTCCACCACCAAATGCCAATCTTGTTTGTTGTAAATGGGTCTTTTGCACAAAACGGAATTCTGATGGCACTCTTGATCGCTATAAAGCTCGTCTTGTTGCCAAAGGCTATCATCAGACTCCTGGTATAGATTATACTGATACTTTTAGCTCAGTTGTCAAACCAACTACCATCCGTCTCATCTTTATCATTTCCCTCTCCAAAAATTGGTCGATTCATCAACTCGAAGTCAACAATGCCTTTTTTAATGGCACTCTTCAAGAACCAATCTTTATGACTCAACCTCCTGGTTTCATAGATCCACATCATCCTTCTTATGTCTATCATCTTCACAAAGCTCTCAATGGTCTCAAATAGGTCCTCCCATGCTTGGTTCCATCGCCTCAGTCAAAAACTTCATGAACTTCACTTTATCCGCACAAAATCCGACACGTCACTTTTCGTTCACAATACCCTTTCTACTACTACCTTTCTTTTAGTACATGTTGATAACATCTTAATTACTAGTTCTTCACCTTCATTCGTCACCACCCTTATTCAAGATCTTAACACTTCCTTTTCCATTAAAGACTTAGGACCCATCCATTATTTCCTTGGTATTGAAGCTACACCATTAACAAATGGTCTTTTATTCACCCAAACTAAATACACCAAAGAACTTCTACATTGCACTTGTCTAAATAACTCCAAAATTATACCCACACCAATCACACCCACTCTTCCTTTTTCAAAAAATCATGGCATTCCTCTTTCCGATCCTACTGAATATCGGAGCACCATTGATGCTCTACAATACCTTTGCCTTACTCGCCCTGACATTCAATTTGCTGTCAACAAAGTTTCTCAGTTTTTACAGTGTCCTACCGACATTCACTGGACTGCGGTGAAACAGATTCTTCGCTACCTCCGATCTACACCTTCTTCTTGTATGCATTTAACCCAAAATTCTTCTCTTACCTTATAAGTCCACTGTGATGCTGATTGAGCTAGCTGTCCAGACGATCGTCATTCAACCTCCGACTATTGTATTTTTCTTGACTCCAACCTCATCTCTTAGAGTGCTAAGAAACAACCTACTGTTACTAGATCTAGTACTGAAGCTGAATATAGAAGTATTGCCCTTGCTGCTGCTGAAACCTGTTGGCTTAAATCCATTTTAAGTGAAATTGGTTTCTCTAAAGTTATCCCTACACTCTGGTGTGATAATCTTGGTGCCACCTTGACGATGATCCAATTGCTCATGCTCGTACTAAACATATAGAGATTGATATCCACTTTGTTCATGATCTGGTAGCCAACAAAGCTCTTTATATTCGACATATCTCTTTAATTGATCAAATTGCAGACATTATGACTAAAGCATTAGCTTCATCTGCTTTTCATAATATTCGTAGCAAGCTCAACGTTTCTACCCACAATGAGCTTTAGGGGGGCTGATAAACATATTCAGATCTCCGTACAATCTCACCTACACAGATCTCATTTATATTTATCTAGTATCTCATTTGTATTTATCTTGTATATCTCATTTGATCCTTAAGATCTTATTTGTTATTATCACATACGAGAGTGTATATAAATACATGTAAAGCTATTCAGAAAATCACAAGCAATACAATACAATTTCATAGCAATTGCCTTCTTCTTTTTCTATTCTTTCAGTTTGTACGATTTGGCGTATATTCTGCATGGCGTGAGGCTCACCCCTCTACCAGAGTCTGTCGTGAGTTTGACATTCTTACACAACGTGTCCTGGGTTCGGTTATCCAGGTGAAGTATATGGCCAAGTTCTGTGTAGGGCTTCATGGCGATGAGTTGGGGCTACAGAGGTTAGGAGATGTTCTTGGTATCAAGAGGACTGGACGGTCACATGATGCAGGATCGGATAGTTTACTCACGGCCTTGGTTCTTGCAACGATGATGATGGAGTTTGATATGAATCCATCCATTTATGAAGGATGTTTGTATGGACTATAATATTACAACCCAGATTAGGAGCAGAAGGTATTCCTGCCACGTCGTCCCTCGGTACTGTTACAGAGTTTCTGAACCAGTTATGTTGCCTAGAACAGTTTAGTTCAGTAGTTGGAACAGTGTATTTTTTGCACATTAATTCATCTGTAATGATTTTGGTATCAATAAGAAAGTAATGTTGAAATTTTAACTGCGTAAACAATTGATGAAATTAAAACTACGTATATACATTAGTTACTATTAGTTGAGTGCCGCCCCCATTCTTTGCTTCTGCAACTGAGTAGGTAATTTTACTTCAGTTGCCAAACCCACAACTTGAAGTAACCTCACAACATACCAAGTCGTGCCAAGTTGCCACCATTCCACACCGTGTCTAGCCGAGTATTCGAAAGCATGGTGACGATTGTTATGCCAACCCTCTGCAAATGCAAGTATTGCAACCCACCAGAGAACGATTTCAGATTAGAATCAAACTTTAATTAGAATGTTGAAAAGGTTCTTCTTTTAAATATATGTGTAAGAATTAGGCAATAACACTAGAGTTAGATAGTTCTTTAGGTTGAACAGCCTCTTCTCTCTTTCCTTTTCGTGGGCTGTTAAAGCATCACTAGTAGCGTGAACAGGGAACCTGCTAGTCATCTATCTTTGCCTCCCCATGGCAATCCTATGGTACAACAAGGTCGATTGCTGGTGCTAATCCTAACCAATGCTTCTCAAAAGCTCTTGGAAGGTCCCTTTCAGCTGTTTCTTTCCATTAATCTCCCTCTAATTGATTCTTTGTCAGAAACTTTTATTCATTTCTTCCAAATTGCATTTTGTAGTGTTAAACTGTAAGAGAGTTTTTGTTAAGATTGTAGTTCCTCTTCAAGTATGGTTTGGATACCTTTTAAGACTAATGATTGTGGATTGATTGCTTTTTTAACTTACTGTAGAACTTCCTTAGTTTCAAGAATGTACTAGACATCTCCCTCTTCACTTGTTTCGTTTAAAGATTAGTCTTTAACATGTTAAACAATTGAGAGATTGATAACTTGCACATGAGGCTCCTGTCCCTCTTCCATTCTATTTAACTGATAGAATTCTAAGTGAAGGGTTGAAAGCTGTAAAGCTATCTACGTGATAACATCTGTGTAATAACTATTAAATATCATATATCTACCTCTTTATGTCGGCAGCAGATTTATTGTAGTCTACAAAGAAATAGGAAAAGAGGCAGACGAAGGATTAGTTCGTATGTGTTATAAAACTTCCCTCAAATCTTCAAAGCTAGTACTACATATTCTGGGATTGTCTTCATTTGTTTCCTTAAATTTCTAAATTATATAAAACAGAAAAGAACTTCATATCTACGTCTTGAACAATTAAGCACTGAATAAATCCACCATGACAATTTTATGAACATCTATGGTGATCTTTCTCGGGTCCAATATGTTTTTTGTTTTTCAACTTTTCTAATCTATGACTATCCATAACCTGATGCAAGAACATTAGAACTTGATTGTACAATGATTTCCATATTTGATCTACCATGTAACAAAATTGAAGTGAAACAAGAATTTAAGTTTACGGACCAAACTACTCACACTTGATGCTTTTCTGCAGCTAGTACCTTTCTTGGTGCTTCAGTCCAAGGAGATTCACAAAGACAAACAGAAATGTCAAGATTAATAATAAGAATCTGCAGAAGCTGTAGTTGCCATTGTTGGGAATTCAATCCTCTTAAACCCATACCCAAGGATATTTCATAGACAAAATATTAGAAAATAGAGAAATAATAACAACACAAGAGAATTGACGGAAAAACTCTCAAACCGAAAAAAACCACCTTGTGAAAAATTTTTACAATCACATAATTTTTCCTCTCACCCAATATCCCGATACACCCACAAAGAAATACTCAAAACAAGCTCTCTAACTATTACCTCAAAAGAGGAATTTAACTAGAGTCAAAATTTGTTATACGAATCTTTGACTTTGTATTGGTACACTCAATCAAGGATGTAACATCCTCCTTACACAGGTAAGAGTCTTGCCCCAAATATGCTCCCCAACTAATGTGGGACAAATTAAGGAGCCAAACCCAACAATCTCCAACTTGATGACTTTGACCAATCCCACAACCACACTCCACCTCAATGAAGATCTCCTAAAAATAACATAACTCTCAATGTAGAGAATTATCACGCTTCACAGCATCATGCTCCACCATAAAAGTATACCCACTCAAAATAAACCAATTCCAAGCCTTTCACTTCGACACATGTCAAAAATAACCTTGTTGAAAAATTATGGTGCAACTCTCATGTTTGGCTGTCCTGGAAGTTCATCAACCATTGATATAAATTCCACCACAAATCTTGCATCAATGTCAAACCAATGTCCGTGTGCAAACTTATGGATCCGCTAACAGTAATACATCCTCTATTATGGCAACTTTGGGATTAGCGACATGCCATGAGGATGTCCATGCCCCCTTTTTAGAGAGCAAAATCATCATCCATGGAGACAACGTTGGTGACATTGTCAGTCTCTCCATTAACTGACCCAGAGCCTCTTGCCGCCCGCCTCACCTCGTGGACAATTTTTCTTCATATGCCCAAATTGTCTATATGTCCAGCATACTATATTTTTCTTCATGAAGTTCTTCCTATATCCAGCTACCACCAGAGCTGAGTTTTCAGGAGGAACATTTCTTCCACCACCCAATCTTCTCTCTTTTGAAAAGAGTTTTCCAATAACTTCATAAAAAACTATCTTCTCCTTCCTATGAATCAAAATAGGTTTCATGCGCTCGTAAGAAGGTGAAAGAGACCAGATGAGTCTCAAAGCTTGATCCTCATCATCCATATTAACTCCAATTGCCTCCAGTTCAGAGACGATCCCATTGAGAACACTTAAACGATCTGAAATTGTAGTACCTTCCCTCATCTACAGTATATGAAACTGCTCCTTCAGGTACACCCGATTTGAGATGCCCTTTGATTGATACAACTCCTGAAGCTTTTCCCAGAGCTCCTTTGCCGCAAATATTCCATGCACATTCGCAAGGACATTCTTGGCCAAACATAGTCATATCCCACTTGCCGCTCTCAAATCCACATCCTCCCAATCTTCATCGCTCATACTAGATTTGTCTGCATTAGCCATTTTGCTAGTATCACTAGTAACAATATCGATATCAAGGATTTGCCTGCCTCTCAATGCCCTATGTAACCCCGAATAAATCAAAATGTCCCTGACTTGCACTTGCCACAAGCCAAAACTGATTCTCCCATCGAATTTCTGCACCTTAAATCTGATAGGATTCGAAGCCCTATTTCCTGAAAAAAAATTTATGCACTTCTCCCTTGATGAATTTTATCGTAGAAGTGAATAGTACACTAAGTAAGTTCCCCGGAAAGAGAGGTAGGTTACAAACTAACACACTTAAGTACTAAGTCTTTCCTTAGCCAGAACTTTCCTAGACGTGCACTTCCACATAACCACACAAAAGCTCCACCGCACCAAATGAACCTTTCTTAAGAAAATCTTTTCTGATGTGAAAGATCAGTCAAAACTGTGACCACAAAGTATACTCAGAATTTTTAAGAAAAAAACACCTTAGCGCTGATACCAATTGTTAGGAATTCAAACCTCCCAAACCCATACCCAAGGATATTTCATAGACAAAGTATCAAAAAATAGAGAAATAATAACAACACAAGAGAATTTACGTGCAAACTCCCAAATCGGAGAAAAAACCACGGGCATTGTTAAGTTGTCAATTTTGTACTAATTTTGGGATAAATTTCTTTGATGTGTTGAAATTATTGTGCGAAATTGATGGACTTGTTTCTAAATTGTTCTTAGGTGGTTTTCAACACATGAAAGATGAAATTGGACCAAAAAGATGAAAATAAATGAAGGACAAATCGAATTTCCAACTAGCAGAAAAATAGTTGACTAAGTGTGAGCACCTACAAGGGAAAGGATTCTATGCAAAATCTAAATTTTAAATCAAATTCGATCCATTCAATATCTTTATGATTTTGAATTCAAATGTTGCCTTATTGATGGGGATTTACGACCTGAAGCTCGGGGAGATATATCTATTGAAGATTACCATAGGATGGAGGAAGGAGATCAAAAAGCATAAAAGACGTGTACTGTTCATGCAGAACCTTGGCTTTAGTTTTTACATTTTTCCTGCAGCTTCTTTTCTTATCAAGTTTTTCTAGTTTTAGGCTAGAATTTTCGTACTTTTCATAAAAGACCAGAATGAAGACTTTATCTTTTGTTATTCTTCTATATGTTCTTGCTTTCGTTATGAGTAGCTAAACTTTTCTAGTATTTAAAGGGAACCGTGTTATCATCTAATATGGTGAGATTCTAAACAAAGTTTATTTCATTGATGAATATTAAATGCCTTCCGAATTGTTTTTCATGATTGAATTGATTGATTTCTAGGGTGCATATCTAGGAATTGATTTGTTTAATTTATAGCTAGATTGGTAGGATATGACGTTCTGTCTTGCTAATCACAAGTGGCAATTAAGATTATCATCTTTACGTTAGAGTTGAAAATTCTAAGAAGACACTTAACTAGATTAAATGCGTGTTGTACATGTGTTGTCTTGTTCATTGGTTTCTTAGTTCTTAAAGCTATTAATCAATTAAACTTAAGATTGTATCTAAGTTGTTGATGAATAAGAATGTTTAGAATACATGTTTCTATTCATTTAATCTTAAGAGAAAACAACCCCCAATGAATGCTTGTTAATGTATTGAGTTTTATATCAAGGATCTATATTAGTTTGATAACGTTGGTGACCCGAAACCAAGGTTTGTTCACTGAATTTCTAGATTTAAATTTTTTTGTCAATTTTCAATTTCAGCCAATTTTAATTTCTCTTAATTTACGTTAATCAACCCCCCCCCCCCAAAACTTTGTTTTAGTTTCAACTTGTATAACAATTGATGTTAACGTTTCTCGTGAGAATGATCTCAACTCTTCACTAACTACGTTTTCCTTATTTGCTAGAGTTGGTATTAATTTGGTTGCATGCAACAACGGTACCAGGCACCGAGAAGAAAATTCACTATGTGAAAAATTCTTTTTTCCTCTCACCCAATACCCTAATAGACCCACAAAGAAATACTCAAAACAAACTCTGCAACTCTCACTTCAAAAGAGAAGTTTAACTATAGTCAAAATTTGTTATACAAATCTTTGACTTTGTATTGATACATCCAACCAAGGAGGTAGCACCCTCCTTATATAAGCAAGTGTCTTGCCTCAAATGTGCTCTCCAACCAATTTGGGACAAATTAAGGAGCCAAACCCAACGGCCACCACTCCTTTGGAGGAAATGATGTGTATGAATCACTTTCTTTCGTTTTATCACTTTCTTCTTTCTAGTTCATTATGAAACCTTACGTCTGTTGCCACTACCTTCTGTTGATTTGACGGAAGACAACATAGTATAAAACCATCAGACATAGGGTATTGGGTCCCTATGCTTAGCAATATTCTGCGTACACCATCTCTTGCATTTGCTAAAAGCTCATAAGATCCCTCTCATATCTGTTTGAAATCTAACAACATTAATGACAGGAGGTAAGTAATAAAATTCTGCATTTCTTTTTCTATAATAGACATGTATATAGATTATTATCATAGGTAATAATTGGTATCAGAGCCAAATTTACCACTGTATTTCTATGATTATATATATGGATACACGAATTTTCTGTTGCAAATATTGACATTGTTACAGTCAATAGATTGCGAAATGGCTCTTACATATATAAAGAAAATTAAATTTTGTTTAAAATGTTTTTGAATCATCAAAAATTGGGAAGTTTAGAAATCAAGATATAGAAGGATTAAGAAAATGGGCCGAATCTAGGTCCTATTGACCAGGTTAAAGGTTGAAAACGATGAACAGTTTTGGTCGTTCATTTTTGTTCGCTTCTATTAATTCAATGATCAATTCTCATGGGCCACCATCATTTGCTTTAAAGAAAAAACGTGAAGTATGGACAAATAACTCTTTTCACAAGGGCCATGATTACAAACTTTAACTTGTTTTTGCTTTAATTGTTTCATGCATTTCTATGCAAACTTTGACTATTCAACCTTTTACCACGTGGGGCCTAATCTTTGGAAAGTTTGAATAAAGGTTTGTAGAAACCTTATTCTCGTGGGCAAGCTTTAGTTAAGCATAACCATTGATACATGCAAATATATGATATTGATTTATTGTTAATAAATTTTAAAGGATTATGTAGAACCTTTATTATTCATATTTTTTGCATAAAATCAGGCATCATGTGATCAATATAATTTTAATTAGTTGAAGAATAGTCACAACATCTTTGATTAATTAAAAATATATATTACGTGTTATGGATCACATCTAGTACAATGACACAAATTGTAATTAATCATATTTAAATATAACAAATTTTATCCCACATGAATATTTATTATATTTGCATTGTTAATTAGGATGGAATAGCAAATTGTATTTTTCTTAATTTACCCAAAGGTATTAAGAAAAAGAATATAATTTGATAGTTTCATCATTAAGATTATGTATGAATCTTTTAATTAAAGCTTAGCCCATAGGCAGTTTTAATAGTCATATGATTCAAATATGAAATATGATTGCATGTTTTAACATTGGTAAACATGATACATGTTTCTTTGCTTCAATAAATTTAGTGACATAAGTATGTTTATATTGAATTTTGTATAGTTGTTCAACCTGTGAATTTTTCTGATATTCAATGTGATATACCCGAATTGAATGGTGATAACTATAAAATACAGAAAGAGAGGATTCTCCTCCAATTAGGGTGTATGGACATTGATTATGCTATCCGAAAAGATGAACCACCTGTACCTACTGAAACTAGCACTCAAGCTGAAATTGCTCTTTAAGAACATTGGGACCGATCTAATAACCTCAGCATGATGCACATAAAGACCAAAATTTATCCTAGTATTCGTGGTTCTATTCGAGAGTGTGATCATATTAGGGATCTATTGAAGGCTATTGATGAACAATCTGAGTTTTCAGATAAGGCCCTAGCTAGCACCTTAATGACTAAGTTATCATTAATGAAACTCACAAGTATTAGAGGTGCACGTGAGCACATCATACGAATGAGGGACATTGTGGCTCAACTGAGGTCTCTTAAGGTTGGGATGTCTGAGTCTTTCCTTGTGCATTACATACTTAATTCTCTTACACCTCAATATAGACCCTTTAAAATCTCTTACAACACACATAAGGATAAATGGTCTATCAATGAACTTCTGACCATGTGTGTTCAAGAGGAAGGGAGGTTAGTAATGGAATTAGGTGAAAGTGCACAAATGGCTACAAAAGGAAGGAATAGAGGGCAAGCCAAACAAAAAGGAAAGGGTAAAATGCAAGTCTGTACTGAGATCAAAAAAAAGATTTCAATCTCAAGTGTTATTTCTGTAAAAAGAAAGGGCACATAAAGAAGGATTGTGCCAAATTTAAGGCTTGGCTTATAAAGAAAGGTATTTCAATCTCACTTATTTGTTATGAATCTAATATGGTTGATGTTTTTCATAACACTTAGTGGATTGATTCTGGTTTTACAATCCATATTTCCAATACCTTGTAGGGTTTTCTAAACCCCAGGAAGCCAGTGGGCAGTGAACAATGTATCTATTTAGGCAACAAGATGCGTTCACATGTGGAAGTTGTTGGGACATGCAAATTAGTTTTAAATTCTGGTTTTGTTTAGAATTTGGAAAGAACATTTTATACTCCAAGTTTCTCTAGAAATTTGATTTCAGTTTCAAGACTTGTACTTGTGGGATATTCCTTTAACTTCTCAAATACATTATTTGGTTTGTATCATGGATCTAATCTTGTTGGGAATGGTACAATGATTGATGGTTTTTTTTAATTAATTTCCAAGAACATGTTTTTCACAATACAATGGATGTCCATAGTAATATTGGTATTAAAAGATGTATTATGAATGAACAATCCTCTATGTTGTGGCACCGAAGATTGGTACATATTTCCCGTGAAAGAATTAAAAAACTAGTGAATAATGTAGTACTTAATACTCTAGATTTTAGTGCTTTTGATGTTTGTATGGACTGCATAAAGGGAAAGCAGACTAACATGAAAAAAAAAGGTGCCAAGAGAAGTTCAGACATACTAAAGATCATATATATAAACATTTGTAATCCAGAAATGGACTTGTATAGTCAGAAATACTTCGTCTCATTTTTAGATGATTACTCACGATATATGTACCTTTATTTGCTTCATAACAAGAATAAAGCATTAGATGCCTTTAAGGTATTTAAAACGGACGTAGAGAAACAAAGTGGTAAGCAAATAAAGATCGTGAGATCGGATAAAGGAGGAGAATTTTATGGCAAATACACTGAGGGTGGACAAGCACCTGGTCCATTTGTGAAATTTCTTCAAGAGCATGGGATAATAGCTCAATACACCATACCTAGGTTTCTGGACCAAAATGGTGTAGCAGAAAGAAGAAACTGAACATTGTTAGACATGGTGCGGAGTATGCTTAGCAGCTTTAAACTTCCTAAATCCTTGAGGATTGAAGCTCTTAAAATGACAGTGTATATATTAAATTGAGTTCCAACCAAGGTTGTTTCTAAAACACCATTTGAGTTATGGAAAGGTTGGAAATCGAGTTTGCAACATGTACGCATTTGGGGATGCCCTTCTAAATTAAGAGTTTATAATCTACAAAAAAAGAAACAAGATCCAAGGACTATAAGTGGATATTTTATTGGATATGTTGAAAGGTCCAAAGGGTACAGATTTTATTGTCCATCTCATAATACTAGGTTTGTGGAATCAAGAAATGCAAAGTTTCTTGAGAATGACTTGATTAGTGGGAGTGATCAATCTCGAGACTTAGTTCTTTAGAAGGATCATTGTGAAAAACAAACTCCTACTTCAAGTAATAGATTGATTGTCATTCATAGCATCCCTCAAAGTCAAATGGGTGCCAATCATTAAAGTTCCACAAGCTGCTAATGACAATCTAGTAGATCTGATTGTTCAACAATCAACAGAGGTTATTGAGCAACAAGTTGTACAAGCTCCTCCTCAGGAAGGCGTTAATACAACATTAAGAAGATCAACTAGAGAAAGGAAATCAACAATACCTAGTGCTTACATTGTGTATTTACAAGAAGCTGACTACAACATTGGAGTTGAAAATGACCCTGAAAGATTTTCACAAGCCATGAGTTACAATGAATCTCAATTGTGTTATAATGTAATGGTAGATGAGATTAATTTTATGGAATCTAACAAAGTTTGGGATCTTGTCAATTTGCCTAATGGTGCAAAGGCCATTGGATGTAAATGGATCTTTAAGACAAAAAAGGACTCATTAGGCAATGTCGCAGATATAAAGCTAGACTTGTTGCCAAATGATTTACTCAACAAGAAAGGAATCAATTACACAGAGATTTTTTCTCCTGTATCTAAAAAGGATTCCTTACGAGTGATTATGGCATTGAATGCCCATTTTGATCTGGGACTACATCAAATGGATGTGAAACCAACGTTCCTAAATGGAGACCTAAGAGGAAGAAGTTTATATAAAAGAACCGGAAGGATTCTCCTCTAGTGATGGTGAGCATTTGGTATGTAAGCTTAAGAAATCTATATATGGATTGAAACAAGCCTCCCATTAATGGTATTTGAAATTCTATAACATCATCTCTTCATATGGTTTTGTAAAGAATATCATAGATCAATGCATATATCTGAAAGTTAGCGGGAGTATAATTTGTTTCCTTGTTCTATATATGGATGATATTTTACTTGCTACAAATGACAAAGGTTTACTATATAAGGTGAAACAGTTTCTTTCTAAAAATTTTGATATAAAGGATATGGGTGAGGCATCTTACGTCATTGGCATTAAGATCCATAGGGACAGATCTCAATACACTTTAGGTCTATCCCAAGAAACCTATATCAATAAGGTCTTAGAATGATTTCGAATGAAAAATTGTTCACCGAGTATAGCAATTATTGTGAAGGGTGATAAGTTCAATTTGAATCAGTGCCTAAAAAATGAGCTTGAAAGGGAACAAATGAAAAATATTCCATATGCTTCTGTAATAGGGATCCTAATGTATGATTAGGTTTTTACAAGACCTAACAATGTATTTGTTGTTAGAATGATGGGAAGATATCAAGTAACCAAGGTATAGACCACTAGAGAGCTGCCAAAAAGATGATGAGGTACCTTCAAGGGACCAAAGATTACATGCTTATGTATAGATAAACTGATAATCTCGAAGTAGATGGCTACTCGGATTCAAACTTTATTGGTTATGTTGATTCACGAAAGTCAATATCTGGATATGTGTTTATGTTTTCCAGTGGAGTCATACCCTAGAAGAGCTCAAAGTAGACTTTGACTACTACTTCTATCATGGAGGCTGAGTTCGTTTCTTGTTTTGAGGCTACATCACATAGTATATGGTTGAAGAGTTTCATATATGGGCTTTTCTAAGCCATTAAGAATGCACGGCAACAATTCAGCTGTAGTTTTCTTGGCCAAAAACAACAAGAGTGGTAGTCGAAGTAAACACATCAACATTAAGTATTTGGCCATTAAGGAACTTGTTAAAGAGAACAAAATGAGTAGCACTGAATTATTGATTGCCAATCCTTTAACAAAAAGCATGCCACCAAAGAATATTAAGGATCGTGTTGCTAGAATAGGACTTGGTTCCATTATGTGATTTATTATATGTATTTTCACGAAACTCTTATCAATTTGTTGTTATCTCATTCTGGTCTACACATTTTATTTTGAGAATAACATATATTATGGACCTAGAATTAACCTTGATGTTTATTCATTCAGTTAAAGTCAAATAAGAAATAGGATGCATCGTGATACATGAAAGATAATACTCACCTTTAGACTTATTGGCATAATTCGTGCATTTGGTTTCTTTCTTTACGTAGAGGTTTCATGACTTTTAACTTATATCTACGACCCAAGTGGGAGATGTTGTCCTTGGAACTGTTGTTTGTTGGACCCAACGGTTGCACCATTTACTATGGGTCGTGTTTGTTGCTTTACTTATGAAACTTTACGTCTATTACCACTACCTTCTGTTGTTTTGATGGAAGACAACAAGGTATATAACCATCAGGCTTAGGGTATTAGGTCCCTAGGCTTAGCAATATTCTACATACACCATCTCTTGCATTTGCTAAAAGCTTAGAAGAGCCCTCTCATATCTATCCAAATCTCTCAACATCAATGGCAAGAGGTATGTAATAAAATTCTGCATTTTTTTCTATAATAGACATGTATATAGATTATTATCATGTCTAACAATAAGTTGTGTTATTGTTGCTTCCCTATGTTCTTGATGAATGATGTGAATTTATAGTTCCTTTAAAATGAACTTTACTCGTCTCAGCAAAGATTAGTAAACTTTCCACGTTATGTTTATATGATGAATCCTTGAAACTATTTAAGTTGCCAAAGTAGTCTGAACTCAAGTACAAGTTAGATTGTTTCAAATACCATGAAATTGTCTCATTCAGGTTGATCTCTGCAATAAGCAAATGACTGCTTCGTCGCTACATATTTCATCTCCAAATTAGGCTACTAGGTGATATAACTCCACTTGTCGATGGCCTATTGTGCATCGTAACTTCGTAGTTTACTTTTGGTGGTAATGGAGTGAAGGCAAATGTGAAACTGATCTTGTGTTTCATCTGATGTTCAATAGCAATTCAACCTAGTAACTCTGTGAGCTATGTCGCAGGAGGCTTTAACCAGCCAATAATGTGTGGGGATGAGCCCTTAATGCTTATGCATTCTCGAGGCGAAGCTGATGATCCCTTATATACCATCCAGATATGTGTTCCCAAGCATGGTTTGTAGAATTTCACCATTCTCATCACGTCATGTACACAGAATCCTCTTTTACTGATTTTAATCTTCTTGCAGCTGTGAACTTGATCTTCTCATTTACCAATGGAGTTGGTTGGGACGGTCACTACAGACTGCAGTTTCAAGTGCCAAAGCCTTGATGCAACAGACCGATTGAATTTTTGAATGAGGTGATGACACTCAGCAAACTTTATACTAACTTGATTCTTCTTCTCTAGCTTGAAATAACCACATGCCACTCCAAATTCTGTCTTCTGGCCATTGGACGGGCCATGAGTCGACCCGTGGCCTGACCGTTATTTCAAAAAAGACATCTTTTTTTTTTAAATATGGTGAGCAGGTCACAGGCCACCCTAGCCCTGGATTAGGCCGGGCCGAGCATTGACATCTTTAATTATGGTTACAAAAGGATAATCAAGTTCTAGATTTAGAATTAAAATTACGATAAATTTAATGTAATTTAATTTTGAATTAAAATCAATTTTCATTTTTGAAAATTCGATCCAACCTAAGGTTAGACCTAGCATCCAATTGCCTAGTCCAATTTATTTGAAGAATAATCTAAAAAGTAGTTAGAGAATTAGAAATATGAAAAAGGACACTCATCTAGAAAAGGACATATGAAAGCATGCACGTTTGTTAGAGAATATATAAAAAACCAACTGAGTTGACCTCACACAAAAGCTTAAACTATTGTGATAAAATGGTCGCTTAATATAGTATCAGAGCCTCTACGACCAAGTAGTCGTGAGTTCGAATCCTATATCACCCACCTATAAAATTAAACACAAGGTAAAGTAGGCATATGCAAGTTTCAAGCCTAAAAGGCTTTCACTTGAGGAGGTGAGTTAGAGAATATATAAAAAACCAATTGAGTTGACCTCACACAAAAGCTTAAGCTATTGTGGTAAAATGGTTGCTTAACAACCTTAAAATACCTTTCTGAATTTCTAGATTCCCAAGTTTAAGGTAGTCTCCTCAAAGGTGGAAACAATGGAGCCTGTCTCCTTTAATGAAAGAATAGAAATAGGATGAATAAAATTTTAAATTTAAGTCTAATTTTTTAAAATATTTCTTATAAATTTAAATTCAATTTTACTTTAGTTTTAATTTGAAATTTAAAATTTTAATTAAGCATGTTCTTTTTTCTAGTATATTCAAATTTGATCTTACAAAATAATTATTTTAGTTTAATTAGTTGAAATGGGATCAGACTTATTTGACTTTAAATATTTCTTTCATTTATATTCCGAAAGAAATATACGATAAAACTTAATTTGTAAATTGGAGACTATTTTATGATATTGTAAAATTTAATTTGATTTTGTTTAAAAATATTTTAAAAGAAAAACTATGTAAACTTTATAAGTGTTATTAGACTTTTTTTTTAATAATAACTCAAAAGAGTTTAATGGCTTAAGTTCAAAATTTTTTGAAGTTATACGTGATGTCAATAAACGATTGTAAAGACACGATTCCTTCTTCCTTAGAGTGGGCCTTAGTGTCTAGCCCAATGAATGGCTGGGCTTGAAACTGATCCATAACACTATTTTAGAAACATCTTTTTTTATCTTATAGCAACGTATTTTTTTAATATTAAACATATAAAATGACATCATTCTATTTATAAAAGTAGCAGCCCTAGACTTGATTAACCAAAATCTAGCCTATTAATTTCGGGCTAAGGGTGTCAGGCCGGACCCAATTATCTTTATCAAAAGTGTTGTTGTATCTTATAAGAATCATACTCGTCTATCTTATTCTCAATATTATGCTGAGTTTAATAATAAATAGATTATTATGTAATAAAAAAAGTACTCCTTAGCATTATACACCATATGATATATAATATTACAAAATGAATATTAAAATATACTTAATATTTTATTCATAAATGACACTGTCCGTAATTTATGCAACTTACAAAAGAAAGCTACTCGAAGATAAAGGTTTAAACGTGGCTTCCTCATAACCTTCTGACGAGGAGGTCTACTCCATATTTAGGTTCGGTGACCAGCCTCAAATGAGGACAGTGTACGTAATTTGGTGACAAAACGAAGGAGAAATTGGAGACAAGACCAGAAATCAGGACTTTAAGTTCAGCAACTGCGAAGTGCTGACCCAAACATGTGCGTGGCCCCATTCCAAATGGCATGTACAGGTGAGGAAACCTGCAAGCCGCCTTGACTCCATTAACAAACCTCTCAGGATTAAACTCGTGAGCATCAGGTCCCCAAATTTCAGGGTCCTGATGCATAGTTACATTCAAGGTCCATAGATTTACTCCCTTTGGCACAGTAATGTTACTGAATCTCAGGTCCTGCAATGCCTCTCGGGACATTACAGTGACAGGAGGATAGAGACGCAGTGACTCCTGAATCACCATTGTCAACTGCAATAGAAGTTCTCGATCAGTATCTAAGTACAAAATTGGAAAACATTTTAGACCCTCCAAAGATTGGTAGTTTTACTCACAGTTTTCATCTTGAGCAACGTGTTGGAATCAGGTTTTTGTCCTCCACAGACTTGAAGAACCTCAACACGAACCTTCTCTTGCCATTCAGGGTTTGATGCTAACAACATTAATGTCCATGTAGCAGCTATAGCGGTTGTTTCATACCCAGCTAAGTAAATGTTCTTGCAGTTGTCAACAATGAATCTGTTGATACAATCTTTTCTTACATTACTGCTACTAGCACCGCTTATGATCTTGTGTACTATGTCGTTCTCAGAGGTTGGTTCTTTCCTGTCATTCACTGTGCTCATTATCAAGTCACGTACTTCTCTTTCAAGCCTCCATATCTCTCTGTTGCTCTTGGTTGGCAAGTACCTGAAAATTGCATAGTTTAGGAGACAAATATGTCTTAATGAGTTCAGAGACATTGATTTGAGTGTGTAGAGAAGTTAAACAAACCTCAAAATGGGAATTCCATTAGACATAACTTTCCCCGACATAGCCTCTTCAAGAGCTCGTAGCTTATGAAATATTTCTGCTCCTTTTGAGTAGTTACTTCCAAAACACGCCCTTGAAATCACATCCCCTGAGAAGCTTCTCATGTATTCATCGATTTTGATCTCAGAAGTTCCACCCTCACTCTCAAGCTTGTCAGCCCATGATTTCATTACGACCATGGAGGACTCCACCATTGATGGAATCATATTCTATAAATCAAGATATCAAAGCTTTTAGCATTGGTTATGGACAAGGAAATCGAGTAAAAGACCAAGAAAAAGAGCTGAGTTTGTACCTTAACCTTCTCTGGAAACAGTTCAGGAGCAAGAATTCTTCTCTGGTGAGCCCATTCTGTACCATTTGAGGTGAGAATGCCTCGGCCTAGTAGAGCACCTCGTTCCTTTTGTTGATACGATGGCTTGCCTAAGTTCAAAGAAGTGCACTTGCTCATTTCTCTTACAACTTCAGGATTGTTGGTGTGCAGGATCGGTATGTTTCCTAGGGAGAACATGAACGTTGAACCTGGAAAAGAAGTGCACGGACAGAAAATGCTCAACCAAAAGTAACTAAACATGAAGAACATGAAACATCACCAAATGATCGATATATATATATATGCATACCGTATTCTTTTCTCCATCCATCGAAGAACGGGAAGAGTGATGAGGAACAGTTGTGGGTTATGATCTGCTCTTCTTGTTTTGAAGAATTTGAGAACTTGGACTTTGCCTTCCTCATTTCAGCTATGTTTCCAAGCAGAAAACAAGGTGGTGGACCTCTGATACCTTGTTTTCTGAGCTTGGAACGTAGCCTTTCAGGTCTCAGAACGAGGGAATCACACATTTGTAAAACCAGACTGAGAAGCCCCATCAACGCTATGAAAGCTAAGGTCTTGAGAACCAGAAACACCAACACCAACTCCATTGCTATGGTTTCTAACTCTCAATGCATGGTTTAGTTTGAGACATGCATGAGTTTAAAAAGATAAAAATATTGGAATATTTTTTTCGCGGAATCTTCACCGTTGCAGGGCAAGAAGGAAACAAAAGAGTGTTTGGTGAAGGTAATGGTCCAAGCACAAAGCTTGGACAGTTCTGTTTCTTTTGTTCCTTCTCAAGTTGCAGGTAAAAGAATGTTATTTGACCTTGACGATGAGAAAAGATAAGAAAGACTTGAAAAAAGCTCGAAGACCTGGAAAAAACCATTAGCAAAAAGAATTCAGCTTTTTATGAATCTTCTGCGTCATTTCATGGACACAACTTTGTCTACTTTAGCATTTTGTTTTGTTACCTTTTCAGGCTTCTGATTGATACTCCAATTTTAGACATGATTAATTGAATTTAAACCGTCTCCAATTTAATTCAATTCAATTCAAAAATATCGAATTGCATTTGAATTTATTAAATTCAGGCTAAATTAGTAAATTAAATTTAAGATATTGGTTTAAATCAATTATCATTTTAACTTTATTTAATTAGACATGATTTAAATCTAATTAAAATTCAATTCAATCTGACTCATTATTATCGGATTTTGTTATGACACTCATGTACAAAAATAATATTACAACATTTTTACGTGCAAAACAATATGTTGCATTTAATATAACATTTATTTAATTTTAAATGGCTGACCTAATTTCATATAGAGTTGACGTAACTCCTCCTTGTTTGAATAACCACTGTATTTTGATAGTAATTTTTTAAATATTTTTAAACCTCTTCAAATTTCGTATACTCAATCAGACTTTCACTGAGATATCATTATCGTTGTTATATATATAAAAGTCCTTGATAGTTATACCATGAACTTACGTATTCTATTCAAATAGGCTCGATGGGGAATCATAGTCATTGTTTGTCAATACTCACCCAACTTCTGCATAGCCGTTCTTGACTGACACTCTCTATTAATAATGTTCTAATATAGACATTGATGCAAAACACCTTCAATATAATTACTGATCAATAGGCTTGATGGGGAATCATAGTCATTGTTTGTCAATACTCACCCAACTTTTGCATAGCTATTCTTGACTAACACTCTCTATTAATAATGTTCTAATACAGACATTGATGTAAAGCACCTTCAATATAATTATTGATCAAATGTTTGTAATTAAAGTTCTGATAATAGATCGGATTTAATTCAAAATTTTTGGTCTAGTTCAAAATTTGGTTAATTAAAAATTTTATTTAATAAAATAATTTAATTAAAATTTTAAATTTAGTTCAAATTTGTTAATTTTAAGTTCCATTTAAAACTTAATTGACTCGGAAAACCCAAATTGTCTCAATCAATTGATCAATGATGTTGGCATCTTAAGTGGTTACTTGCCTTAAACCGATATTCTAGGAAGACCGTATGGTCTCTATCAACGAAGAGTTCAAGTTTGGCAGGCCTAAATTCTACACCACCTTTTTTAGTTTACGATTTTCGTCTACTACACGTCAATACAAAAGTTTCTGACTTGGCCAAATCGTGATTAAGCACTAACACTTTTTGGTGTATTTTGATCATAGTTTAATTGTCTTTAAATGATTGCTGGTATGTTTCCAAAATCTACTCATTGCTTTCTTAAATTAACTTTTTATCATGCTTGATAAAACTAAAATATAAATTAATTTTAACCATAAAATGAATATTTCATTTTTTATATTACGCAAATTATTCAAACATGAATATTTTAGACTTAAAAATGGGTAAAAATAAGTTTAATTATATTTATGAGCTTTGGTG
>JAOSBO010186803.1:0-22692 GCA_027563915.1 Erythroxylum rotundifolium
ATCGAAGGTGCACCAAGGTGCTAATTTTCCCACCGAAGGTGCCCAACTGGCAATTATTCCCACCGAAGGTGCCTACCAGCCGAGTCAAGGGACTGTTTCTGCCACTAAAAGTGCACCAAGGTGCTGATTTCCCCACTGAAAGTGCCCAACGGGCTATTTTTCCACCAAAGGTGCCTAGCGTCCGTGCCAAGGGACCATTTCGGCCTATTGACCAAGGCAAGGGACTATTTCAGCCTCCGAAGGTGCATCAAGGTGCTGATTTTCCCAATGAAGATGCCCAACGGGATATTTTTCCCACCAAAGGTGCTTACTCACTGAGTCAAGGGGCTGTTTCTATCATTAAAGATGCACTAAGGTACTGATTTTCCCACCGAAGGTGCCCATCGAGCTATTCGTCCCCACAAAAGGTCCCTAGCGTTCGTGCCAAGGGACTGTTTTGTCCACCAAAGGTGCACCAAGGTGCTGATTTTCTAACTGAAGGTGCCCAATGGGCTATTTTTCCCACCGAAGGTGCCTACCGACCAGGCCAAGGGATTGTTTCGGCCATCGAAGGTGCACCCACGTGCTGATTTTCCCACTGAAGGTGCCTAAAGGGTTATTTTTCCCACAGAATGTGCCTAACTGCCTTGCCAAGGGGCTGTTTCGGCCACCGAAGGTGCATCGACATGCTTATTTTTCGACTGAAGGTGCCAACCAACATTGCCAAGGGACTGTTTCGGCCAGCAAAGGTGCACTAAGGAGCTGATTTTCCCACTGAAGGTGCCAAACGGGCTATTATTCCAACTAAAGGTGCCTACCGTCTGAGCCAAGGGACTGTTTAGATCACTAAAGGTGCTCCAAGGTGCTGATTTTCCCACCCAAGGTGCCCAACGGGCTATTTTTCCCGCTGAATGTGCCTAGTGGCCATGCCAAGGGACCATTTCGACCACCAAAGGTACACCAAGGTACTGATTTTCCCACTGAAGGCTACCAACGAGCTACTTTTCCCACCGAAGGTGCCTAACGACCATGCCAACTAGCTGTTTTGCCACCGAAGGTGCACCAAGGTGCTGATTTTCCTACTGAAGGTGCCTAGCAACCGTGCCAAGGGGCTGTTTCGGCCACCGAAGGTGCACCAAGGAGCTGATTTTCCCACTGAAGGTTCGCAATGGGCTATTATTACAACCAAAGGTGCCTACCGACTGAGCCAAGGGACTATTTTGACCACAAAAGTTTCTCCAAGATGTTGATTTTTCCACCAAAGATGTCCAACGGGATATGTTTCCCACCAACTGTGCCTAGCGACCGTGCCAAGGGACCATTTCGGCCACCAAAGGTACACCAAGGTGCTAATTTTCCCATCGAAGGCTACCAACGAGCTACTTTTCCCACTGAAGGTGCCTAGCAACCGTGCCAATTGGCTGCTTTGCCACCGAAGGAGCTAATTTTCCCAACGAAGGTGCCTAGCAACCGTGCCAAGGGGCTGTTTTGGCCACCGAAGGTGCACCGAGATGCTGATTTTCCCAACGAAGATGCCCAACGAGATGCTCACCGAAGTTGCATACCGACCGTGACAAGGTACTGTTTCAGCCACGGAAGGTGCATCAAGTTGCTAATTTTCCCACCAAAGGTTCCCAACAGCAAATTTTTCCCAGCGAAGGTGCCTACTGACCTTTCCAAGGGACTGTTTCGACTATCGAAGGTGCACCAAGGTGCAGATTTTCCCACCAAAGGTGCCCAATGTGCTATTTTTCCCGACGAAGGTGCCTACTGACCGTGCGAAGGGACTATTTCAGCCACCAAAGTTGCACCAAGGCGCTGATTTTCCCACTGAAATTCCCAAACGAGGTATTTTTCCCACCAAAGGTGCCTAGCGATTGTGCCAATGGACTGTTTAAGCCACCGAAGGTGCACCAACGTGTTGATTTTTGCACCGAAGGTGTTCAATTGGCTACTTTTCACACCGAAGGTGCCTACCCACTGTGCCAAGGGACTGTTTCAGCTATCGAAGGTGCACCAAGGTACAGATTTTCTCGTCGAAGGTGCCCAGTGAGCTATTTTTCCCACCAAAGGTGCCTAGCGATCGTGCCAAGGGGCTGTTCCAGCCACCAAAGGTGCACCAAGGTATAGATTTTCCTACAAAAAGTGCCCAACGGGCTATTTTTCCCACCAAAGGTGTCTTCCCACCATGCTAAGGGACTGTTTCATCCACTAAAGGTGCACCAAGGTGTTGATTTTCCCACCAAAGGTGCCCAACGGGCTATTTTTAACACCGAAGGTGCCTACCCACTGTGCCAAGGGACTATTTCAACCACTGAAGGTACATCAAGGTGTTGATTTGCTCACCGAACGTGCCCAACGAGTTATTTTTCCCACCGAAGGTGCCTACAAATCGTGCCAAGGGACTGTTTCGGCCACCGAAGGTGCTTATTTTCCCCCTAAAGTTGCACCAAGGTGCCGATTTTCCCACCAAAGATGCCTAGTGACCATGCCAAAGGGCTCTTTCTGCCACTGAAAGTGCACCAACGTGCTGATTTTCCCACTGAAGGTTCCAACTGGGCTATTTTTCCCATCGAAGTTGCCAAGCGACCGTGCCTAGGGACTATTTTGGCTACCAAATGTGCACCAAGGTGCTGATTTTCCAACCGAAGGTGCCTACCGACTGTGCCAAGTGACTATTTCGGCCACCAATGGTACAACAAGGAGTTGATTTTCCCCCCGAAGGTGCCTAACATGCTAATTTTTCTCACCGAAGGTGCCTTCCCAGCATGCTAAGGGACTGTTTCATCCACCAAAGGTGCACCAAGGTGTTGATTTTCCCACCAAAGGTGCCCAACGGGCTATTTTTCACACCGAAGGTGCCTACCCACTGTGCCAAGGGACTATTTCAACCACTGAAGGTGCACCAAGGTGTTGATTTTCTCACCGAAGGTGCCCAACAATTCTTCCAGCCGAAGGTGCCTAATGAATGTGCCAAGTGACTGTTTCGGCCACCGAAGGTGCACCAAGGTGATTATTTTCCCCCTAAAGCTGGACCAAGGTGTCGATTTTCCCATCGTAGATACATAGTGACCATGCCAAGGGGCTCTTTTGGCCACTAAAAGTGCACCAATGTGCTGATTTTCTCACCGATGGTGCCAACCGGGCTATTTTTCCAGTCGAAGGTGCCTAGCGACCATGCCAAGGGACTATTTCAGCTACCAAATGTGCACCAAGGTGCTAATTTTCCCACCGAAGATGCCTAGAGACCATGCCAAAGGGCTGTTTTGGCCACCAAGCAAGGACCAACGTGCTGATTTTGTCACCAAAGGTGGCAACCAGGATATTTTTCCCACTGAAGGTGCACAGCGACCGTGCCTAGGGGCTGTTTTGGCCATCGAACGTGCACCAAGGTGGTGATTTTCTCACCGAAGGTGGGAACCAGGCTATTTATCCTACTGAAGGTGCCTAGCGACCGTGCCAAGGGACTATTTCGGCCATCAAAGGTGCACCAAGGTGCTAATTTTCCCACCGAAGGTGCCCAAAGGGATTTTTTTTTCCACGGAAGGTGCCTAACAACTTTTCCAAGGGACCATTTCGACTGCCGAATGTGCACCAATGAGCTGATTTTCCGACTAAAGATGCCCAACGACCTATTTTTCTCGCCGGAGGTGCCTACTAACCGTACCAAGGCACTATTTCAGCCACTGAAGATGTTGATTTTCGCATTGAAGACGCACCAAGGTGCTGATTTTCCCACCGAAGATACCTAACAACCCTACCTAGGGGCTCTTTCGACCATTGAACGTGCAACATTGCACTGATTTTCCCACCAAAGGTGCCTAGTGACCATGCCAAAGGACTGTTTCCGCTATCGAAGGTGCACTAGGCTGCTGATTTTCCCACCGACTGTGCCTAGCGAGCTTGCCAAGGGACCATTTCAGCCAACAAAGGTACAACAAGATGTTGATTTTTCAACCGAAGGTACCCGATGGGCTATTTTTCCCACCGAAGGTACCTAGCGACTGTGCCAAGGGACCATTTCGGCCACCAAAGGTACACCAAGTTGATTTTCACTCTGAAGGTCCCCAACGGGCTAATTTTTCCCACCAAAGGTGCCTAGCGACCGATTGGCCTTGCCAAAGTGCTGATTTTTTCGCCGAATGTGCCAACCAGGCTACTTTTCCTACTGAAGGTGCCTAGCGATCGTGCCAAAGGACTATTTCAGCGACCGAAGGTGCACCAATGTGATGATTTTTCCATCGAAGGTGCCCAACAGACTATTGTTCCCATCGAAGGGGCCTAACAACCGTGCCAAGGCACTATTTCGACCATCGAAGGTGCAGCAAGGTGCTGATTTTCCCACTAACGGTTCCCAAAGGGATTTTTTTTCCACTGAAGGTGCCTAGCAACCATTCCAGGGGACCATTTCGACCAATGAAGGTGCATCAAGGTGCGGATTTTCCCACCGAAGCTGCCCAATGGGCTAATGTTTCCCACCGAAGGTGCCTAGCGATCATGCCAAAGGGTTGTTTCGGCCACCGAAGGTGCACCAAGGTGCTGATTTTCCCACCAATGGTACCCAACGGGCTATTTTTCCCCCCAAAGGTGCCTACCAACCGTGCCAAGTGACGGTTTTAGCCACCGAAGGTGTGCGAAGGTGTTGATTTTCCCATCGAAGGTGCCCAATGGGCTATTTTTCCTGCGAAAGTTTCCTATCAACCGTGCCTAGGGGTGGTTTCGACCACCAAAGCTACACCAAGGTGCTGATTTTCCTACCGAAAGTGCTTAACGGGCTATTTTCCCCGCCGAAGGTGGCTATCGGCCATTCTTAGGGACTGTTTCTGCCACCAAAGGTGAACTAAGGTGCTGATTTTCCCATCGAAGGTGCCCAACGCGCTATTTTTCCCACCTAGGGTGCCTACCGACCATGCCAAGGGAATGTTTCGTCCATCGAAGGTGCACCAAGCTGTTGATTTTTCCATCAAAGGTGCCAAACAGGGTATTTCTCCCATTGAAGGTGCCCACCGACCTTCCCAAGGGACTGTTTCGGCCATCAAAGGTGCACCAAGGTGCTGGTTTTCTCAATGATTTTCTTAACGAAGGTTCCTAACCGACTATTTTTCCGACCAAAGGTGCCTACCGTCCATGCGAAAGGGGCTGTTTCAGCCATCGAAGGTGCACCAATCTGCTGATTTTCCCACCAAAGGTGCCGAACGGGCTATTTTTCCCACCGAAAATGCCTACCGACCTTGCGGAGGGATTGTTTCGTCCAACGAAGGTGCACCAAGATGCTGATTTTCCCAACAGGCTATTTTTCCCACCAAAGGTGACTACCGACCGTGCCAAGGAACTATTTCGGCGACTGAAGGTGGACCAATGTGTTGATTTTCCAACAGAAGGTGCCTAATGGGCTATTTTTCCCACCGAAGTTGCCTATCGACCTTGCTAGGGAACTGTTTCACCCATCGAAGGTGCACTAAGGTGATGATTTTCCCACCAAAGGTGCCCAACTGGTCTGATTTTCCCATCAAGGGGTTGTTTCAGCCATCGAACGTGCACTAAGGTGTTGATTTTCCCCCCGAAGGTGCCCAAAGGGATATTTTTTCCACTGAAGGTGCCTAGCGACTGTGCCAAGGGACCATTTCGACCATCGCAGGTACTTCAAGGTGCTGATTTTCCCACCGAAGATGCCCAATGGGCTAATTTTTCCCACAGAATGTGGCTAGCAATAGTGCCAACGGTCTATTTTGCAACCGATGGTGCAACAAGGTGCTAATTTTCGAACCAAAGGTGCCTGGTAACTGTGCCAAGAGGTTGTTTCGGGCACCAAAGATGCACTAAGGTGTTGATTTTCCCACCGAAGGTTCCCAACGAGCTATTTTTCCCATCGAAGGTGCTTACCGATCGTGCCATGGGACTGTTTCGACCACCAAAGGTCCACCAAGGCACTGGTTTTCCCACCGAAGCTACACCAAGGTGTTGATTTTTCCACCGAAGATGCCTAGTGACCATGCCAAGGGGCTTTTTCGGCCACTGAACATGCTCCAACATGATTGTCCCACCAAAGGTGCCAACTGGTCTATTTTTCCCACCAAAGGTGCCTAGCGATCATGCCAATGGGACGATTTCGGCCACCAAAGGTACACCAAGGTGCTGATTTTCCCCCCGAAGGTGCCCAACAGGTTAATTTTTCCTAATTAAGGTGCCTAGCGACTGTGCCAATGGGATGTTTTGCGAAGGTGCTGATTTTCCCACTGAAGGTGCCCAACAGGCTAATTTTTCCCAATTAAGGTGCCTAGCGACCGTGCCAATGGGATGTTTTGACAAGGTGCTGATTTTCCCACTGAAGGTACCCAACAGGCTATTTTTCCCATACTGACCTTCCCAAGGGACTATTTCGGCCACCGAAGTTAAGCCAAGGTGCTGATTTTCTCGCCAAACTTGCCTAACGGGCTATTTTTGCCACCGTAGGTACTTACTGACTGTGGGAAGGGACTGTTTCAGCCAATGAAGGTGCACTAATGTGCTGATTTTTCCAACGAAGGTGCCGAATGGGCTATTTTTCCCATCGAAGGTTCCTATCGACCATGCGAAGGGACTGTTTTAGCCACAGAAGGTGCACCAATGTGTTGATTTTCCCGACGAAGGTGATAAACGGGCTATTTTTCCCACCGAAGGTGCCTACCGATTGTGCCAAGGGGCTGATTCGGCTACCAAAGTTGCACCAATGTGCTGATTTTCCCACCAAAAGTGGCTAATGGGCTATTTTTCCTACAGAAGGTGCCTATTGACCGAGCCAAGGGATTGTTTCGACCACCGAAGGTGCACCAAGATGCTGATATTAGCACCAAAGTTGCCCAACAAGATATTTTTCCCACCGAAGGTGACTACTGAACTTGCCAAGGGATTGCTTCAGGCATCGAAGGTGCACCAAGGTGCAGATTTTGCCACGGAAGGTACACCAAGGTGCTGATTTTCCCACTGAAGATGCCTAGCGACCGTGCCAAGGGGCTGTTTTGACCACCCAACTTGCACCAACGTGTTGATTTTCTCATAGAAGGTGCCAACTGGGCTATTTCTCCCACTGAAGGTGCCTAGCGACCATACCAAAGGACTATTTCAGCTATCAAAGGTGCACCAAGGTGTCAATTTTCCCACCAAAGGTGCCCAAAGGGATATTTTTTCCACCGAAGGTGCCTAGCGGTCGTATCAAAGGACTGTTTCGACCATCGAAGGTGCACCATGGTGCCGATTTTCCCACCGAAGGTGCCTACCAACCCTGCGAAGGGACTGTTTTAAAAATTGAAGGGCACCAAGGTGCTGATTTTCCCAATGAAGGTGCCCAACGGGCTATTTTTCCCACCAAAGGTGCCTATCGACCGTGCCAAGGGATTGTTTTGGCCACCAAAGGTGTACCAAGGTGCTGATTTTCCTACCGAAAGTGCCTACCAATCGAGCCAAGGGACTCTTTCGGCCACTGAAGGTGCACCGAGGTGTTGATTTTCCCACCGAAGTTGCTCAATGGGCTACTTTCCCCCACCAAAGGTACCTAGCGACCGTGCGAAGGGACTATTTCATCTACCAAAGGTGCACCAAGGTACTGATTTTCGCACTGAAGATGCCCGAAGGGCTATTTTTTCCACCAAAGGTCGATAGTGACCATTCCAAGGGACTGTTTCTGCCACTGAAGGTGCACCAAGGTGCTGATTTTCCCACCGAAGGTGCCTACTGACCCTGCCAAGGGGTTATTTTAACCACCAAAGGCATATCAAGGTGCTGATTTTCCCTCTGAATGTGCCCAACGGGCTACTTTTCCCACCGAAGTTGCCTACTAACCATGCCAAAGGATTGTTTCGGACATCGAAGTAACTCAAGGTGCTGATTTTCCCACCGAAGGTGCCCAACAGTCTATTATTCCCATTGAAGGTGCATACCGACCGAGCCAAGGGAATGTTTCGGCCACTAAGGGTGTACCGAGGTGCTAATTTTCCCACCGAAGGTGCCCAAAGGGCTACTTTTCCGACCGAAGATGCCTAGCAATAGTGCTAAGGGACCATTTCGACCACCAAAGGTACACCAAGGTGTTGATTTTCCCCCGAAGGTTCCCAACGAGCTATTTTGTCACCAAAGGTGCGATCATACCAAGCAGTTGTTTCAGCCATCGAAGTTGCACCAAGGTGTTGATTTTTTGACAAAAGGTGCCCAACGACCTATTTTTCCCACCAAAGGTGCCTAGCAGCAGTGCCAAGGGGCTATTTCAGTCACCGAAGGTCCATAAAGGCACTAATTTTCCCACAAAAGGTGCCCAACGGGCTATTTCTCCGATTGAAGGTGCCTAGCGACCTTGCCAAGGGGTTGTTTTGGCCACCAAAGGTGTACTAAGGTTCTAATTTTCCCACCGAAGGTGCCTAACGGGCTATTTTTCCCACCGTAGATGCCTACCGACCTTCCTAAGGGACTATTTCGATCACCATAGGTACACCAAGGTGCTAATTTTCTCATCGAAGTTGCCTAACGGGCTATTTTTCCCATCATAGGTGCCTACCGACTATTCCAAGGGACTGTTTCAATGATCGAAGGTGCATCAAGGTGTTGATTTCCCCACTGAAGTTGCCTAACGGGCTATTTTTCCCATTAAAAGTGCCTACTGATTGAGCCAAGGGACTGTTTCGGCCACCAAAGGTGCACCAAAGTGTTGATTTTTGCACCGAAGGTGCCGAATGGGCTATTTTTCCCCTCCAAAGGTGCCTAGCGACCATGCGAAGGGACTATTTTATCCACCCAAGGTGCACCAAGGGGCTGATTTTCCCATCGAAGGTGCTCATCGGGCTATTTTTCCCGTCGAAGGTGCCTGTCGATCTTGCCAGGGGACTGCTTTGGCCGCTGAAGGTGCACCAAGGTTCTAATTTTTCCACCGAAGGTGCTCTAAGGTGTTGATTTTCCTACAAAAGATGCTTAGCGACCGTGCCAAGGGACTGTTTTGGCCATCGAACGTGCACCAATGTGTTGATCTTCTGGTCGAAGGTGCCAACCAGGCTATTTTTCTCACTAAAGGTACATAGCGACCATGCGAAGGAACTATTTCGGCCACCAAAGCTACAACAATGTGCTGATTTTCCCACCGAAGGTGCCCAACTAGCTATTTTTCCCACCGAAGGTGCCTATCAACCGTGCCAAGGGACAATTTTGGCCATCGAAGGTGCACCAAGGCGTTGATTTTCCCACCGAAGGTGCCCAAAGGGTTATTTTTTCCATCGAAGGTGCACCAAGGTGGCCAATGGGCTATTTTTCCCCACCAAAGGTGCCTAGCGACCATGCGAAGGGACTGTTTCGTCCACCAAAAGTGCACAAAGGTGCTGATTTTCCCACCGAATGTTCCCAACGGGCTAGTTTTCCCGCCGAAGGCTCCTACCGACCTTGCCAAGGCACTACTTTGGCCACCAAAGGTGCACCATGGTGCTGATTTTCCCACTGAAGATGCCTAGCAGCTATGCGAAGGGGCTATTTCAGCCACTTAACATGCACCAACGTGCTGATTTTCTCACCAAAGATGCCAACCAGGCTATTTTTCCCACCGAAGGTGCCTAGCGATCATGCCATGAAAGGTGCACCAGGGTGCTAATTTTCCGACCGAAGGTGCCCAAAGGGATATCTTTTCCACCGAAGATGCCTAGTGACTGTGCCAAGGGACTGTTTCGGCCACTAAAGTTGCACCAAGGTGCTGATTTTCCCAAAGTGCATCAAGGTGTTGATTTTCTCACAGAAGGTACCCAACGGGCTATTTTTCCCCCCAAAGGTGCCTAGCAATTGTGCCAAGGGACAATTTCAGCCACCGAAGGTGCACCAAGGGGCTGATTTTCCCACCGAAGGTGGCCAAATGGCTATTTTTCCTACCGAAGGTACCTTTTGACCTTGCCAAGGGACTGCTTCAACCACCGAAGGTGCACCAAGGTGCTGATTTTGCCACCGAAGCTGCACTAAGGTGTTGATTTTCCCACTGAAGATGCCTAGCAACCATGTCAAGGGGCTGTTTCAGCCACCGAACGTGCACCAAGGTGTTGATTTTCCCCTCGAAGGTGCCCAAAGGGATATTTTTTCCACCGAAGGTGCCTAGCGATCGTGCCAAGGGACAATTCCGATTACCAAAGGTACACCAAGGTTCTGATTTTCCCACCGTAGGTGCCCAATGGGCTAATTTCTCCCACCGAATGTGCCTAGCGACAGTGGCAACGGCCTATTTTGCCATCAAAGGTGCAACAAGGTTCTAATTTTCCTACCAAAGGTGCCTGGCGACCGTGCCAAGGGGTTGTTTCGGCCACCAAAGGTGAGCCAAGGTGTTGATTTTCCCACCGAAGGTACCTAGCGACCGTGCGAAGGGACTGTTTCATCTACCAAAGGTGCCCCAACTTGCTGATTTTCCCACCAAAGATGCCCAAAGGGCTATTTTTCCCCCCGAAGATGTATAGCGACCATGCCAAGGGACTGTTTCGAGCACTGAAGGTGCACCAATGTGCTGATTTTCACACCGAACGTATCCAATGGGCTTATTTTTCCCACCAAAGGTGCCTACCGACCGTGCCAAGGGACCATTTCGGCCACCCAAGGTACATGAAGGTGTTAATTTTCCCACCGAAGGTTCCCAACGAGCTATTTTTTGAACCAAAGGTGCTGGTGACCATACCAACGGCCTATTTTGCCACCAAAGGTGCACTTAGGTGTTGATTTTCCTGCCAAAAATGCCCATCGACCGAGTTGATTTTCCCTCCGAAGGTCCCCAACAGGCTAATTTTTCCCACCAAAGGTGCCTAACGACCTTGCCAATCGGCTGTTTTCCCACCGAAGGTGCTGATTTTCCCACCGAAGGTGCCTAGTGACCGTGCAAAGGAGCTGTTTCAGCCACCAAAGGTGCTTCAAAGTGCTGATTTTCCCACCGAAGGTGCCCAACGGTTAATTTTTCCCACCGAAGGTGCCAAGCAAATGTACCAAAGGGCTGTTTGGGCCATCAAAGATTTACCGAGGTGCTGATTTTCCTACTGAATGTGTCCAACGGGCTATTTCTCCCACCAAAGATGCCGACCGACCTTGCCAATGTATTGTTTCGGCCACCAAAGGTGCACTAAGGTGTTGATTTTCTCACCGAAGGTGCCAACCGGGCCATTTTTCCCACTGAAGGTGGCTAGCGAACGTGACAAGGGACTATTTCAGCCATCGAAGGTGCACCAATGTGTTAATTTTCCCACCCAAGGTGCCCAACAAACTATTTTTCCCATCGAAGGGGCCTAACGACCGTGCCACGGGAATGTTTCGGCCATTGAAGGTGCACCAAGGTGCTGATTTTCCCACCGAAGGTGCCCAAAGGGATATTTTTTCCACTGAAGGTGCCTAGCGACGGTGCCAAGGGACCATTTAGACCACCGAAGGTGCACCAGGGTGTTGATTTTCCCACCGAAGGTGCCTAGCGACTGTGCCAAGGGGTTGTTTTGGCCACCAAAGGTGCACAAAGGTGTTGATTTTCCCATCGAAGGTGCCCAACGGGCTATTTTTACCCTCAAAGGTGCCTACCAACCGTGTCAAGTGACAGTTTCGACCACCGAAGGTGCCCCAAGGTGCTGATTTTTACGGGCTATTTTCCTGCTGAAGTTTCCTACCGACCGTGCCAAGGGACAGTTTCGGTCACCAAATCTACATCAAGGTGCTGATTTTCCCACCGAAAGTGCCCAACGGGCTATTTTCCCCATCGAAGGTGCCTCTCGACCATTCCAAGGGACTGTTTATGCCACCAAAGGTGCACCAAGGTGCTAATTTTCCCACCGAACGTGCCCAACGGCCAATTTTTCATGCCAAAGGTGCCTACCAACCATGTCACGAGACTATTTCAGCCATCTAAGGTGCACCAAGCTGTTGATTTTTCCATCGAAGGTTCCAAACGAGGTATTTCACTGAAGGTGCACCAAGATGTTGATTAGTGACCGTGCCGAGGGACTATTTCAGCCACCAAAGGTGCACCAATGTGCTGATTTTCCTACCGAAGGTGCCCAACGGGCTATTTTCCCTATCCAACTTGCCTACCCATCGTGCCATGGGATTGTTTCGGCCACCGAAGGTGCACCAAGATGCTGATTTTCCTACCAAAGGTGTAGCAAGGTCATGATTTTCCCATTGAAGATGCCTAGCAATCGTGCCAAGGGGCTGTTTCGGCCATCGAATGTGCACCAACGTGCTAATTTTCTCACCAAAGGTGCCAAGGGGACTATTTTTCCCACCGAAGGTGCCTAGCGACTGTGCCAAAGGGCCATTTCGGCCACCGAAGGTGCACCAAGATGCTGATTATCCCAACGAAGGTGCCAACAGGCTATTTTTCCCACCGAAGTTGGTTAACGACCTTGCCAAAGGACAATTTCGGCCACCAAAGGTGCACAAAGGTGTCGATTTTACCACTAAAGGTTCCTAATCGGATATTTTTCCCACCAAAGGTGCCTAGCGACTGTGCCAAGGGACCATTTTGGTCACCGAAGGTACACCAAGATGCTGATTTTCGCACCGAAGGTGCCCAATGGGCTATTTTTCCCATCGAAGGTGCCTAGTGATCATGTCAATGGGTTGTTTCTGCCACCAAAGGTCCACCAAGGTGCTAATTTTCCCACCGAAGGTGCCCAACGGGGATTTTTGCAACTGAAGGCGCCTACTGACCGTGCGAAGGGATTGTTTCAGCCACTGAAGGTGCACAAAGGTTCTGATTTTCCCACCGAAGGTGCCCAACGAGCTATTTTTTCCACCGAAGGTGTCTAGAGACCGTGCCAAGGTGCTGCTTCGACCACTGAAGGTGCATCATGGTGCTGATTTTGCTGCCAAAGGTGCCCAACGGGATATTTTTCCTACCGAAGGTGCCTAGCAACCGTGCCAAAGGGCTGCTTCGGCCACTAAAGGTGTATCGAGTTGCTGAGTTTCCCACCGAAGTTGGCCAATGGACTATTTTTCCAATCAAAGATGCCTATCAACCTTGCCAAGGGACTGTTTTGGCCACCGAAGGTGCAGCACGGCGCTGATTTTCCCATCAAAGTTGCCCACCGGGCTATTTTTCCCTCCTAAATGTGCCTATCGACTGTGACAAGGGACTGTTAAGGCCACCGAAGGTGCACCAAGGGGCCGATTTCCCCTATTCTTCCCATCGATGGTGCCTACCGACCTTGCCAAAGGACTGCTTTAGCCGCCAAAGTTGTAACAAGGTACTGATTTTTCCACCAAAGGTGCACCAAGGTGCTGATTTTCCCACCGAAGATGCCTAACGACCTTGCCAAGGGGCTGTTTCTGCCACCAAACTTATACCAACGTGTTGATTTTGTCACCGAAGGTGTCAACCAGGCTATTTTTTCCATCGAAGGTGCCTATCGACTGTGCCAAGGGACTGTTTCAGCGACCAAAGATGCACCAAGGTGCTCATTTTCCCACCAAAGTTGCCAAACGGGGTATTTTTCCCACCGAAGGTGCCTAGCGACCGTGACAATGGATTATTTCCGCCACCAAAGGTTCACAAGGGTGCTGATTTTCCCACTGAAGATGCCTACTGACCGAGCCAAGGGACTGTTTCGGGCATCGAACATGCACCAAAGTGTTGATTTTTCCACCGAAGGTGTCGAACGGGGTATTTTTCCCCACCAAAGGTGCCCAGCGACCATGCGAAGGGACTGTTTCGTCCACCCAAGGTGAAGCAAGGGGCTGATTTTCCCACCAAAGATGCCTAAAGGGCTATTTTTTCCCCCAAAGGTGCATAGCGATCATGCCAAGGGACTGTTTCGGCCACTGAAGGTGCACCAAGGTGCTGATTTTCCCAACGAAGGTGCCTACCGACCGTACCGAGGGACCATTTCAGCAACCCAAGGTACACCAAGGTGCTGATTTTCCCACTGAAGGTTGCCATCGAGCTATTTTTTGCACCAAAGGTGCCTAGCGACTGTACCAACGGTCTATTTTGCCACCGAAGTTGCACCAAGGTGTTGATTTTCCCACCGAAAATGCCCAGCGACCGTGCCATGGGGCTGTTTCAGCCACCGAAGGTGCCCAACGGTCTATTCTTCTGACCGAAGGTGCCTAACGACCATGGGAAGGGGCTGTTTCGGCCATCGAAAGTGCATCGAGGTGCTAATTTTCCCACCGAAGGTGCCTACCGACCATACGAAGGGGCTATTTTAGCCACTGAAGGTGCACCAAGGAGTTAATTTTCCCACTGAAGGTGTTCAATGGGCTATTATTCCAACCAAAGGTGCCTACCGATTGAGCCAAGGGACTATTTTGACCACGAAAGGTGCTGATTTTCCCACCAAAGGGGCCCAACGGGATATTTTTCCCATCAAATGTTCCTAGCGAGCCTGCCAAGGGACCATTTTGGCCACTAAAGGTATACCAGGGTGCTATTTTTCCCACCGAAGGCTACAAACGAACTCCTTTTCCCACCGAAGGTGCCTAGCGACCGTGCCAACTAGCTGTTTTGGCAATGAAAGTGCATCAAGGTGCTGATTTTCCCACCGAAGGTTACTAGCAACCGTGCCAAAGGGTTGTTTCGACCACCGAAGGTGCACCGAGATGCTGATTTTCCCACCGAAGGTGCCCAATGGAATGCTCACCGAAGTTGCATACCGACCATGACAAGGCACTTTTCAGCCACCGAAGGTGCACCAAGGTGCTAATTTTCCCACCAAAGGTTCCCATAGGGAAATTTTTCCCGCCGAAGGTGCCTACCGACCATTCCAAGGGACTGTTTCAACCATCGAAGTTGCACCAAGGTGCTGATTTTCCCACCAAAGGTGCCCAACGTGCTATTTTTTCTGCCGAAGGTGCCTACCGACCATGCCAAGGGACTATTTTGGCCATCGATGTTGCACCAAGGTACTGATTTTCCCGCCGAAGTTGTCAAACAGGGTATTTCTCCCACCAAAGGTGCCTAGCGACCATGTCAATGCACTGTTTCATCCACCGAAGGTACACCAAGGTGCTAATTTTTGCATCAAAGGTGTACAACTGACTATTTTTCACACCAAAGGTTCCTACCCAACGCGCCAAATGATTGTTTCAGCCATCAAAGGTGCGCCAAGGTGCTGTTTTTCCACCAAAGGTGCCCAGTGAGCTATTTTTCCTAACGAAGGTGCCTAGCGATCATGCCAAGGGGCTGTTTCGGCCACCAAAGGAGCACCAAGGTGCTGATTTTCCCAGAAAAGTGGCCCAATGGGCTATTTTTCAAGTCGAAGGTGCCTACCCACTATGACAAGGGACTATTTCGGCCACTGAAGGTGCACCAAGGTGTTGACTTTCCCATCAAAGTTGCCTAATGAGCTATTTTTCCCACCGAAGGTGCCTACCGACCGTGCCAAGGGACTGTTTAGGCCACCTAAGGTGTACAAAGGTGCTTATTTTCCCCCTAAAGCTGCAGAAGGGAGTGTTTCGGCCAATGAAGGTGTGCCAAGGTGCTGATTTTCCCAACAGGCTGTTTTTCCTACCGAAGGTGACTACTGACCATGCCAAGGGACTGTTTTGGTGACTAAAGGTGCACCAAGGTGCTGATTTTCCAACAGAAAGTGCCCAACGCACTATTTTTCCCATCGAAGTTGCCTACTGACCATGTCAAGGAACTGTTTCGGCCACCGAAGGTGCACCATTGTGCTAATTTCCCGTCGAAGGTGTCCAATGTGCTATTTTTCCCATCGAAAGTGCCTACCCACCATGCTATGGGACGGTTTCGGCCACCAAAGGCGTACCAAGATGCTGATTTTCCCACCAAAGGGTCTACCAAGGTGCTGATTTTCCCACCTAAGATGCCTAGCGACCATGCCAAGGGGCTGTTTTGGCTGTCGAACATGCATCAACGTGTTGATTTTCTCACCGAAGGTGCCAATCGGACTGTTTTTCCTACCGAAGGTGCCTAGTAGTCATGCCAAGGGACTATTTTTGCCACCGAAGGTGCACCAAGATGTTGATCATCCTACCGAAGGTGCCCAACGGGCTATTTTTCCCACCGAATGTGCTTAGTGACTATGCCGAAGGACTATTTCGGCCACCAAAGGTGCACTAAGGTGCTGATTTTCCCACCGAACGTGCCCAATGGGCTATTTTGCCACGGGATTGTTTCGACCACTAAAGGTGCACCAAGATGCTAATTTTCCCACCAAATGTGCACCAAGGTCATGATTTTCCCACCGACGATGCCTAGCGAACTTGTCAAGGGGCTGTTTTGACCATCGAATGTGCACCAACATGCTGATTTTCTCACCAAAGGTGCCAAACGGACTATTTTTCCTACTGAAGGTGCCTAGCGACCATGCCAAGGGACTATTTCGACAACCGAAGGTGCACCAAGGTGCTGATTATCCCACCCAAGGTGCCCAATGGGCTATTTTTCCCACTGAAGGTGCTTAACAACCTTGCCAAAGGACTATTTCGGCCACCAAAGGTGCACCAAGGTGTTGATTTTACCACCGAAGGTGCCCAATGGGATATTTTTCCCACCGAAGGTGCCTAGCGACCGTGCCAAGGGACCATTTCGGCCATCGAAGCTACACCAAGATGCTGATTTTCCCACCGAAGGTGCCGAATGGGCTATTTTTCCCACCTAAGGTGCCTAGCGACTGTGCAAATGGGTTGTTTCTGCCACGAAAGGTCCACCAAGCTGCTAATTATCCCACCGAAGGTGCCCAACGGAGATTTTTCCAACCGAAGGCGCCTACTAACCGTGCAAAGGGACTGTTTTGGCCACTGAAGCTGTACAAAGGTTCTGATTTTCCCATCAAAGCTACCCAACGAGCTATTTTACCTACCGAAGGTGCCTAGAGACCGTGCCAAGGGATTGTTTAAGCCACCGAAGGTACAGCAATGTGCTGATTTTCCCACCGAAGGAGCCCAACGGGCTCTTTTCCCTAACGAAGGTGCCTCTCGACCATCCCAAGGGACTATTTCGGTCACAAATGTTGCTCCAAGGTGCTAATTTTCCCACTGATGGAGCCTAGTGACCATGCCAAGGGACCATTTCAGCCACCAAAGGTACACCAAGGTGTTGGTTTTCCCTCCAAAGGTGCCTAACGGTCTAATTTTTTCCACCGAAGGTGCTTAGCAACCTTGCCAACCGGCTGTTTTACCACCTAAGGTGCACCAAAGTGCTGATTTTACTATCGAAGGTGCCCAGTGATCGTGCCAATAGGCTGTTTCGGCCACTGAAGGTGCACCAAGGTGCTGATTTTCCTACTGAAGGTGCCCAACGGGCTATTTTTCTCACCGAAGGTGCCTAGCGACCGTGACAAGAGACTGTTTCGACCACCGAAGGTGCTTCAAGGGGCCAATTTCACCATCGAAGGTTCTCAAGTGGCTATTCTTCCCATCAATGGTGCCTATCGACCTTGCCAAGGGACTACTGCGGCCACCAAAGTTGCACCAAGGTGCTGATTTTGCCACCGAAGGTGCACCAAGGTGCTGATTTTCCCATCGAAGATGCCTAACGTGTTGATTTTGTCACCGAAGGTGTCAACCAGCCTATTTTTTCCATCGAATGTGCCTATCGACCGTACCAAGGGACTGTTTCGGCAACCAAAGATGTACCAAGGTGCTGATTTCCCCACCGAAGGTGTCAAATGGGGTATTCCTCCCATTGAAGGTGCCTAGCGACCGTGACAATGGATTGTTTTCGCCACTGAAGGTGCATAAGGGTGCTAATTTTCCAACGCAAGGTGCCCATTGGCCAATTTTTCCCACCGAAGGTGCCTACCCACCGAGCCAAGGGACTGTTTTGGCCACCGAAGGTGTAGCACGGTGCTGATTGGACCAATAAAGGTGCTCAATGGGCTATTTTTCCCCCCAAATGTGCCTAGCAATCGTGCCAAGGGACTGTTTCGGCCACTAAAAGTGCACCAAGGGGCAAATTTCCCCACCGAAGGTGCCCAATAGGCTATTTTTCTCATCAATGGTGCCGCACAATCTTGCCAAGGGACTGCTTCGGCCGCCAAAGGTGCAGCAAGGTGCTGATTTTATCACCGAAGGTGCACCAAGGTGCTGATTTTCCCGCTAAAGATGCCTAGCAATCGTGCCAAGGGGCTGTTTCGACCACCTAACATGCACCAACATGCTGATTTTGTCACCGAAGGTGGCAACAAGGCTATTTTTCCCACCGAAGGTGCCTAGCAACCGTGCCAAATGATCGCTTTGGCCATCGAATATGCACCAAGGTGCTGATTTTCTCATCGAAAGTGGCAACGAAGCCATTTTTCCCACCGAAGGTGCCTAGCGACCGTGCCAAGGGACTATTTTGGCCATCGACCGTGCATCAATGTCCTAATTTTCCCACCAAAGGTGCCTAGCGACCGTGTCAAAGGTCTATTTCGGCCATCAAAGGTGCACCAAGGTGCCAATTTTCCCATCGACGGTGCCCAAAGGGATATTTTTTCCACCAAAGGTGCCTAGCGACTGTGCCAAGGGACCATTTCGGCCACTGAAGGTACACCAAGGTGCTGATTTTCCCACAGAAGGTGCCCAACGGGCTAATTTTTCCCACCAAAAGTGCCTAGCGACTACGCCAACGAGCTGTTTTGCCATCGAAGATGCAACGATGTGCTAATTTTCCCACCGAAGGTGCCTAGCGACCATGCCAAGCGGTTGTTTCGGCCACCGAATGTGCATCAATGTGCTGATTTTCCAACTGAAGGTGCCCAATGAGCTATTTTTGACACCGGAGGTGCCTACCGATCGTGCCAAGGGACTGTTTTGGTCATCGAAGGTGCTGATTTTTGCACCAAAGCTACACCAAGGTCTTGATTTTCCCACCGAAGATGCCTAGCAACCCTACCCAAGGGCTCTTTCGGCCACTGAACGTACACCAATGTGCTGATTTTCCCACCGAAAGTGCCAACCGGGCTATTTTTCCCATGAAAGATGCCTAACGACCGTGCCAAGGGACTATTTTAGACATCAAAGGTGCACCAAGGTGCTGATTTTTCCATTGAAGGTGCCCAACGGGCTACTTTTCCCAACGAAGGTGCCTAGCAACCATGCCAAGGGACTATTTCGACTACTGAAGGGGCACAAGGGTGCTGATTTTCCCACCGAATGTGCGTAGCGACCTTGCCAAGGGACCATTTCAGCCGCCAAAGGTACATCAAGGTGCTGATTTTCCTACCGAAGATACCCAACAGGCTATTTTTCCCGCTGAAGGTGCCTAGTGACCGTGCGAAGGGACTATTTCAGCTACCAAAGGTGCACCAAGGTGCTGGTTATCCCACCAAAGGTGCCTAGTGACCGTGCCAAAGGGCTATTTCGATCACCAAAGGTGCACAAAGGTGTCGATTTTTCTGCCGAAGGTGCCCAACGGGTAATTTTTCCCACTGAAGGTGCCTAGCGACCATGCCTAGGGGCAGTTTGGGCCATCAAAGGTGTACCGAGGTGCTGACTTTCCCACTGAAGGTGCCTATGGACCATTCCAAGGGACTGTTTTTACCACCAAAGGTGCACCAAGGTTCTGATTTTCCCACCGAACGTGCCCAATGGGCTATTTTTTCTGCCAAAGGTGCCTAGCGACCATGCCTAGGGGCAGTTTGGGCCATCAAAGGTGCACCAAGGTGTTGATTTTCCCACCAATGATGCAAAACAGACTATTTTCCCCCCAAGGTGCCTACCGACCGTGCCAAGTGACGGTTTCAGCCACCGAAGGTGTGTCAAGGCGCTGATTTTCCTACCGAAGGCGCCCAATGGACTATTTTTCCTATGGAAGTTTCCTACCAACCATGCCAAGAGACAGTTTTGGCCACCAAAGTTGCACCAAGGTGCTGATTTTCCCTACCGATGGTGCCTACCAACCATTCCAAGGGGCTGTTTCTGCCACCAAAGGTGCACCAAGGTGCTGATTTTCCCACTGAAGATGCCTAACGGGCTATTTTTTCCGCCCAAGGTGCCTACTGACCATGTTAAGGGACTGTTTCAGCCATCGAGGGTGGACCAAGCTGTTGATTTTTCCATCGAAGGTGCCAAACAGGGTATTATTCCCACTAAAGGTGCCCACTGACCTTCTTAAAGGATTGTTTCGGCCACCGAAGGTGCACCAAGGGGCTGATTTTCTCAACAAAGGTGCCTAATAGGCTACGTTTTCCACCGAAGGTGCCTACCGACCATGCGAAAGGGACTGTTTCAGCCATCGAAGGTGCACCAATGTGGTGATTTTCCTACCGAAGTTGCCTACTGACCTTGCAAAGGGATTGTTTCAGCAACGAAGGTGCTCCAAGGTGCTGATTTTCCCAACAGGCTATTTTTCCCACCGAAGGTGACTACTGACTGTGCCAAGGGATTATTTCGGTGACTGAAGGTGCACCAAGGTGCTGATTCTCCAACAGAAGGTGCTCAATGGGCCATTTTTCTCACCGAAGATGCCTATCGACCATGCCAAGGAACTGTTTCGGTCAACGAAGCTGCACCAAGGTGTTAATTTTCCCACCGAAGGTGTAAAATGGGCTATTTTTCCTGTCGAAGGTGCCTACCCACCGTGCTACGAGACTGTTTCAGCCACCGAAGGTGTACCAAGATGCTGATTTTCCCACCGAAGATGTACCAAGGTGCTGATTTTCCCACCGAAGATGTACCAAGGGGCTGTTTCGACCATCAAATGTGCACCAACGTGCTAATTTTCTAACCGAAGGTGCCTATCGGGCTATTTTTCCCACCGAAGGTACCTAGCGACCATGCCAAGGGACTATTTCAGCCACCGAAGGTGCCCAATAGGATATTTTTCCCACCTAAGGTGCCTAGTCACTGTGCCAAGGGACTATTTCGACCACCCAAGGAGCACCAAGGTGCTATTTTTACCATCAAAGGCGCCCAAAGGGATATTTTTCCCATCGAAGGTGCCTATCGATCGTGCCAAAGGACCATTTCAGCCACTGAAGGTAGAACAAGGTGCTGATTATCCCACCGAAGGTGCCTAAAAAGCTATTTTCCCACCAAATGTGCTTAGCGACCGTGTCAAGGGACTATTTTGGCCACCAAAGGTACTCCAAGCTGCTGATTTTACCACTGAAGGTGCCCAAAGGGATATTTTTCCCACCAAAGGTGCCTAGCAACCATGCCAAGGGACCATTTCGGCCATCGAAGGTACACCAAGATGCTAAATTTCCAATTGGCCCACCGAACGTGCCTAGCGACCCTGCCAATGGGCTGTTTCGGCCACCGAAGGTCCACCAAGGAGCTAATTTTCTCACCGAAGGTGCCCAAAGGGCAATTTTTCCAACCGAAGGCATCTATTGACAGTGCCAAGGGATTGTTTCAGCCACCGAAGTTGCACAAAGGTACTGATTTTCCCACCGAAGGTGCCTACCGATCGAGCGAAGGGACTGTTTCAATGCCTGAAGGTGCACCAAGGTGCTGATTTTCCCACAGAAGGTGCCAAATGGGCTATTTTTCCCCACTAAAGGTGCCTAGCGACCGTGCTAACGGACTATTTCGTCCACCAAAGGTGCACCATAGTGCTAATTTTCCCACCGAAGGTGCCCAACGGGCTATTTATCCCCCTAAAGGTGCCTACCGACTATGCGATGTGACATTTTGGCTATCAAAGGTGCTGATTTTGGCCACTAAAGGTACATCAAGGCGCTGATTTTCCTACCTAAGGTGCCTACTGACCGTGCCAAAGGACTATTTTGCCTACCGAAGGTGCACAAAGGTGCTGATTTTCCCACCAAATCCCCAACGGGTTAATTTTTCCCACCAAAGGTGCCTAGCGACTGTGCCAGCGGGTTGTTTTGCCACCGAAGGTGCACCAAGGTGTTAATTTTCCCACCGAAGGAGCCAAGCAACCGTGCCAAGGGGCTATTTCGGCCACTGAAGGTGCACCAAGGTGCTGATTTTCCCACCGAAGGTGCCCAACGACTATTTTTCCCATCGAAGGTGCCTAACGACCATGCCAAAGGCCTGTTTGGGCCACCGAAAGTGTATCGAGTTGCTGATTTTCTCACTAAAGGTGCCCAAGAGGCTATTTCTCCCACCGAAGATGCCTACCAACCTTGCCAAGGGACTGTTTCGGCCACCGAAAGTGCACCAAGGTGCTAATTTTCTCACCGAAGGTGCCAACTGGGCTATTTTTCTACCCAAAGTTGCCTACTGACTGTGCCAAGTGACGATCTTGGCCACCGAATGTGCGCCAATGTGCTGATTTTCCCACCAAAGGTCCTCAATGGACTATTTTTCCCATCGAAGGGGCCTAGCAACCGTGCCAAGGGACTATTTCATCCATCAAAGGTGCACCCAGGTGCTAATTTTCCCACCAAAGGTACCCAACGGGTTGTTTTTCCCACAAAAGGTTCCTAACGACCATGCCGAGGGGATATTTCGGCCACTGAAGGTGCACCAAGATGCTGATTTTTCCACCAAAGGTGCCCAACGGGCTATTTTTCCCACTAAAGGTGCCTACCAACCATGCCAAGGGATTGTTTCGTCCACCAAAGTTGCACCAAGGTGTTGATTTTCCCACCGAAGGTGCCTAACGGGCTATTTTTCCATCCAAAGGTGTCGAGTGACCATTCCAATGGATTGTTTCAACCACCCAAGGTGCACCAAGCTGCTAATTTTCCCATCGAAGCTTCACCAAGGTGCCGATTTTCCCACCAAAGATGCCTAGCGACCGTCCTAGGGGGCTCTTTTGAAGTAATTCACACGTTAATACAACACTTAGAAAACGATATTTAAGATGCACAAGAAGGGGGGGTTGAATTGTGT
>JAOSBO010186853.1:0-22670 GCA_027563915.1 Erythroxylum rotundifolium
TAACCATGCTAATCTAGTTATACAGATGCAATCTCTAACTCAGAGTTTACACAAACACAACTAGATTTCAGACAAAATATGATTACTCCCCTTTTAAGCCTTCGGTGAACTCAAACCCTTGCTATATTTTCAAAAGGAGATGGTGTTTAGCTACTCATTATCGGACTGTGTCTCCACTGGTAACGGTTGAAAGTCACCATGGTAACAGAAGACGTTGATGGTGTCGGATGGAATGACGGTGATGATCGATGATGATGGTGAAGGAGTCGTCTTCTGCCTCCGAAGCGTGTCTTGAGTTTCTTCTTGTTTTTGACCTAAAAATAGCCAAGTTTATAAATGATGGATGCTGGTCGGGTCAATACAGTGAGAGACGTTTCTAAATGGAGCCCAGTATTTAATTAGCTCGCCGCGGCGAAGTGAGTATAGGCGCCGCGGCGTGTTAATTCTGGCCCCTTCGCCGCGGCGTGCATATGATGGAGTCGCGGCGTGCTTGCCTTTAATCCTCGTCACGGTGAGGTATTTCATAGGTGCCGCGACGTGTATATCCTCGCCGCGGCGAGATGAATCAAAGTCGTGGCGTGCCTTCGATGCTTTCTGACTCTTCTTTTCCCCTACATATCAAATGACAATTTGCAGTATCAATGTTTCTTGGAAAAATTATCATAAAATTAATGTCAATTTTTGACAAATCTACTGTCAAATTGCACAATGTGTGAACTCATATAAAGAACTAACTAAAGCACAAAAATCACAAATTAAGAGTCAAAAAGTACATTAAAAATAGCAAAAGTGTAGCCAATTTATGTAATAAACTTGGGTCAATCAATGGGTTATTATACCTAATACATTTAGATGTATGTGATCTGATGTCCATTCTGTCAGAGGTGGTTTTGTGCACTTCATTACTTTTATTGACGATTATTCATGATATGGGTATGTGTATCTAAATAGATACAAGTATGAGGCGTTTGAAATATTGAAACAATTTAGAGACGAAGTAGATAAATAACTCGATAGAAGTATTAAGGCACTTTGATCAGATCGAGGTGGTGAATACTTAAACGAGGAGTTTCCAACTTATCTCGGAGATAATGGGATAGTATCCTAGTGGACTCCACCTTAGACACCATTACATAATGGTGTAGCTGAAACGATAAACCGAACCTTGTTAGACATGGTAAGGTCAATGATGGGATTAGTAGATCTACCAAAATCCTTTTGGAGTTATGCACTCGAGACTGCTGTTTATGTGACAAACAAAGTTCCTTCAAAGGCAGTTGAAGTTACCCTATATGAGATGTTGACTAACAAAAGGCCCTATCTTTCAATTATGAAAGTTTGGGGTTATCCGACTTATGTGTAGTAGATTCAATCAGATAAGCTAGAAGTGAAATATAATAAATGTCTGTTTATAGGATATCCTAAGGAAACAATTGGATATTAGTTCTATAATGCTTTAGAGCAAAAGGTATTTGTCTCAAAGCATGCTGTCTTTTTAGACAAAGAGTTTCTTCTAAAAGAAGATAGTGGGAGAAAATTTGAACTTGATGAAGTTCATGATGCTCAAGTAGACGCAAATCAATTTCTTAGACTTGAATTGTTGTTCATGGAGATGAGACAACAGTTGAGCCTTCTAAAACACAAAATGTTTGTAGGTTAAGTAAGATACATAATATTCCAGAGAGATATGGATGTCTCGTAAGCGAACACAATGACGTATTGCTCAAAGAGGACGATGAGCCTACAACCTATGAAAAGGCTCTAAACAGAATCTGAAAAATGGCTTCAAGCTATAAAATTTGAAATAGATTCCATGTATGAAAACCAAGTATGTACTTTAGTTGACCCACCTGAAGGATTAAAACCCTAGGGCACAAATGGATTTTCAAGAAGAAAATTGATATGGACGGTAATGTGATTACCTATAAAGAGAGGTTAGTTGCTAAAGGTTATTATCAAAGTGAAGGAGATGACTATGACGAGACATTTAGCCCTGTAGCTATGCTTAAATCTATAAGAATACTCCTAGCCATTGCTGCTCATTTGATTATGAAATATAGCAAATGGACGTGAAGAAATCTTTCCTAAATGGAAACCTAAGTGAGGATGTATATATGATACAACCTGAGGGCTTTGTATCCAGAGATGGTAGAAAGGTATGCAAGCTTCAAAAATCTAAAAATCCATTTATGGATTAAAGCAAGCATGTAGGAGTTGATATATGTTTCTGTGTCTGCATTTTGGTTTTTATCATGCTTTATCATCATTAAATGGAGTAATGATCTTATCAGTAAATGGTTTAATGGTTGTCTTTTAATAATGGCATGTAATGTAACCTTTTAGCATTTCATTAAAGAAAGGAAGAGGTGCGTTTGATGTATTTTTTATTCCTTCTTTCATCCATAATCGAAAATAAGAAGGTCTCATTTAGGTTATTGGTCTTTTCATATAGCTATCTTAAAACAAATGAGAAAAGTCTTATTTATTGGCTTCTTTATGATTGATTAAAGAATGAGGTGATGCTTTGGATGCACATCACATCTTTCTTTTATGATAACTGAAATTGACAAGGAGAGAAAGAAGTCCTCCTACATTTTTGTTTTTTGACTCACTCTCTCCTCTCATGCATGCATACCGAAACTTGAATGAGAAGAGTCTCATTTTTGGCTTCTTTCTTCTAAGAAAAATCTTGTAAAAAATATTTCTTCTCTTTTCCCACCAGAGGATCTTGTTAACCAAGTTGTACAAGAAGAATAGGTGGTAGATTGGATTGGTCGGGATACAAGAACAAGCAGAGGATACATTGACAAAGGAGAGGATACAAAAGCCAGAAGTCAAAGCTGTAGCAAGGAGTCGGTATATTTCTACCATCTTGTTCTTATGTGAATTATTTTCCTTATATCGTATCATGTATAGCTGAAACATGTTGATTTGGTTATGTTTTTTTGCTGCATTTCTATTTCAAAAAAGTTTTTAAATCTACTATTTAACTAAATCTTGCATGCTTTCGTTTTCGATCCAACAATTGGTATCAGAGTCATTTTCTTATGCATGATTTTGGTTCCTATACGTGATGTATGGGTTTGCAATTAAATGTTGTATGTTGCATATTTTGATGTGATAGAAATATATATGTGCATGTTTGGCTCTTGTGGTTGTCCATAGAATATAGTTTTACCTTGTAAGTTTTTCCTCGTTTGGTTTGTAACAAGAAGGGTGGCCTATCATCATCATGTTTCCTCCTTGATTTCATTTTTCTGTTTTCCTTGATTTTATGCTATATAAAATTATGTAATATTGAAGATGGAGCAACCATGGATCGAAAAGAAGCATAGGTAATAGTTTCAGTGTATCCTTTTCTGTATCGGCAAAGTTTTAATTTTATGAAAACCAAAGTGCTGGAATTTTGTTTCAAAAAAGTTTTGGTTTAGCAAAGTCCTTTTGATTTATTTGTGCATGTAATCATTATGAAGAAGAATTAGTGAATTTGCAAGCCTATAGTGCTATACTTTCCTATAGGGAGTTTTGAGCGAAACACTGACCTTAAACAATTGAGTGAAATGAGTAAATTTCGTGAGGAAGATCTATTCGAGTCTATGCTTGCCCTTGATTGACCGTGTCATAACTTGAGATTGTTTATGTATGCCCATAAAAACTGGTAATGATGTGTGTAGTGATTGTACATTCGAGTGGCCTAAGTTTAAATGATTGCATGCTCTTAATCCTTGTGATGATGTACTGATATAATGGATAGGTTGTGTTTGATTGTGATTGAGGACAAGTAAGGGTTTAAGTGTAGGGAAGTTTATAAGTGTGTTTTTAGGTTATGTTTCTAGTTTGTTTTCATATTTTTTTAGTGCTTCTTTGTATATTTTAGTTCTAGTTTATTTGATCTTTAGCATCTTTAGCATCTTTGCATCTTTTCTTGATCTTTGAAGTGTTTAGTTGTTTCTTTACATTATCTAGCGTTTGATGCTAGTGTTGGAGCTTATATTTTTTAGGATGGATTGATGCACCTTGTTGATGAATTGTTCAGGTATTAGATTTGCAACTGTATAACTGGTACAGATGATGTAATGGCACCATTGGGCAGACTTAGAGAATTTAGATGCTAATAAAATCTGGTGGAGAGGAAGAGAAAAGTGTGAGGAGTTTATAGTTCAAAATTCAAGTTAACCGAATGTTCGGAGAGGAAGTTACGGTCAACCAAGTGAAGAGTACAAAAAGTTGTCAAGCAGCAGTGCATGATCATGCTTTCACATGTTCATGCAAAGATGGATGACTCCCTATCTATCATAATCATGCTTATGCACAATTGTGCAAACAATAGATGACTACCTCTTTGTCACGATCATGCTTGTGCGTGAGTGCGATAGATGGAACCAGCTAAAATAAGATTAAATGCAGCCTTTTAAGTGGTTTGACCTTACTTTTGATATATAAAAGGGCTTAAAACTGTAGGAGTTGTCATCCATCCGCGGAAGACACCAAAAATAGAATAAGTGAGTCCTTTAGAGGTTAGCTAAAAAAGGAAATACCAAATATATCTTGGGAAATGTAGGGACAACATCAAACTTTATAATTTTTCTAGCTTATTGGAGTAAGGAGGAGGAGTTCTTAACTTTACCCAGTTTTAATTCCTTTCTTTATAACTTTCAATGTGAAAAACATGGATTTTTTTGGATTGTTCACGAATATGAGTAACTAAACATTTTATAAAAGTTGTTCTTGAACTATATCCGAAAATCTTGTTATCTTTGATGCAATGAAATATGTTTTGTGATATTTATTGTGCTTATACCATATAATAAACCGAGAGGGTGAGATCGGTTATTTGAATTAGGTCGTATAACGAGAGTTAGCTCCCAACGGATCCAATAAATATTCAGGTTTTTCCAAATAGTTAAAGAGAGATCTTAGCTGTTTGTTAAAACTCATTTATAGGCGTGCTTAAAATCTTGTTGAAGGTTTAGAAAAAGCTAATAAGTCTAAAGATAACATAACTAATTCAAATCCATTCAATTAGGGTCAGCTAATTACTCTTTGAGAGAGGGTAGCTGAACATTAGAAAATCTTGGATCAAGCATAATTAGATCAAGAACATAAGAGGAAAGCAAAATGGGGATAAAGCAACTCCTAATATTGAATTGTGGCCATCAAATTAATGCACTTTGCCTTAATTGAGTGTGCATTGCTATATCAATTAATTTTCATTTAATTTACAGTTTTTAATCTGTTGAAATCATTTTCTTAAACAATGCTTAACCTAAATTCAGTGGTGTCTATCATCAATCTCTGTAGGACGGTATCTATTTTTAACTATAAGTAAAGACCTGTATGCTTGTGGTTTTTGACGTAAAACTAATAGTTTGGTTTACGAAGGAATAGTGGCCCCTCAATCAAAACTAAAAATTATCAAAATTTTATAGCTCAAATTATATAATAGTATAAAATTCAAGGTTTAATTCCTTATACATAACATAATCAAAATCATTAAATTTTTCCTATTGAATTTTTTCACTTAAAGTCTTAATCTTTTCTTTGAACCCGAGATTTTACAAGATTTCAAAATCCCACAATTTTAGAGCAAAAAGTTTGGAATTAAATACCTTCTTCTTCTGAATAAATCGAAAAAGACGCTCCAAAATGTACAACCCTATCACATGTACCCTTCCTTGACACTTAAGTTTTCCAGTTAGGTTGTGAACGTTTAGCAACTTATTTGATTCTTGACACCATCAATAAGTATATGCCTGCAAAATTTGTGAATAACACAACAAAAATACACAAAAGCACCCAAAAAAGTGAGAGAGAAAAGTTTAACAAAATCTTGTGCGAACCACAATAAAGATATGAGTTTTTATATGGAAATTATTAGATTTGTGTATGAGAAATGTTTATCCATGTGAAAGATGATAGAAAGAAGTGAAACACCTAAGTAAGAATGAAGAGAAATTCGAGAGAATTTGGAAGGTAGGTGCAAGGTTTTGGAGAGATAAGTTTGATGTAGAAGAAGATAAAAGATGAATTTAAAGGTTTTAGGTTAAAAAAGGGGCAAAATCCACTCCAACTAAGATATAAGTGTTACCTATGGTGAATGGGAATGGTCCCACGAAATCTAGTCCCCACACATTGAACCTTTGGCTTCTAGATTGTTAAACAAAAACTCACGAGCATAGTCATCTATTCTAAAGATGTTGTCCACTATTTGGCACTAATCACATTGTTTCAAAAACTCACGAGCATCCTTAAAAAAGTTTTGCTAATAAAATTGACATTTTAACACTTTCATTGTCTTTTTGTCACTTCATAATGCCCAGTATAGTGGCTTTATGACACTGCATTAGTATGTCGGACATTTCTTCCTTCAGAACACACTTTCTAATAAATCCATTAGAACTTGTCCTATAAAGGATTGTGTCAACCCATAGATAATGGGTGCACTTATACAAGAATCTCTTTTTCTGTTAATAAGATAAATTTATAGGAGGATGCTACCTACAAAGAAATTTGCTATATCAGCATACTGTAATACCATAAGGCATTGAGCAACGTTAAGGTTTCATTGGGGAATTGCTCATTAATGTCTTCACTTTGCTTTAATTTCCCATTTCAAGGAAAGATAAGTAATGACCACATTCTCCGCTTACTTCTTATCTCTCATCTCAATACCAAATTCTTATAATAGTAACACCTATTGGATTAGTCTCAGTTTCACATCTTTCATGCTGAATAGATATTTTAGTGCAATGTGATCAGCAAAAATGATCACCTTACATCGTAAGAGATAAGACTAAAACTTATCACATAAGCATACCATCGTTAGCAACACCTTCTTAATAATGGTGTAATTTGGTTGGGGCCCTAATAATGTTTTTCTTACCTAATAAACTACATGCAGCCTTATATCCTTCTATTGTGCCAACACACAACCTACAATTTGGTTACTGGCATTACATATCACTTCGAATGGTAATGACTAGTTTGGTAATGTTAAGATTGGTGTTGAAATTAGTGCCTCCTTTAATTGATTAGACACAAATAAACAATTATTGTCAAAATTAAAAGGAATATCCTTGACTAATAGAATTGTTAGAGGCCTAGGAATTAATGAGAAGTCCTTAGTGAAGTAGCAATATAATCCTACGTCTCTTAAAAATGCTCGTACACCTTTGACATTAGGGGTGGAAGCTTCTCTATGACCTTTTTTTTTAACTTTATCCATTTCAATACCTTGGCATGATATTTTATATCCCAATAATATGCTTTTGTCCACCATGAAATGACAGTTCTCCTAATTTAGGAGCAAGTGCGATTCTTCACACGTTTGAAGTACTCTATCCAAATTTGTCAATTACTGCTCAAAATAGTCTCCAATTACTTGAAAATTTCCATTTTTTCCCCTGTCATATATGCAAAGATATACATCATACATCTTTGAAATATAGTTAGAGCATTGGATAACCTGAAAGGCATCAATGTATAAGAAAATGTTCTATAAGGATATATGTAGGTGGTCTTTTCTTAGTCCTCCAGATTGATAAATTTCTGATTGTAGCCTAAATATTCATCAAGGAAATAGTAGAATGCATGGCCAACCACCTTTTCTATCATTTAATCTATGAATGGAAGAGGAAAGAGATCCTTCTTAGTAACTTTGTTTAGATTGCAATGGTCAATAGTACTCTCCATTATGTGACAATTCACTTGGAAATCATCTCCTAACTTTCACTCTCCATTACAGTTATTCCATCTTTCTTCGATACACATTATGCCACGCTGACTCATTCATTATCTGATATTGGTGGATGATACTAGCATCTATCAGCTTTATTACTTATTTCTTGACCATTTGCTTCATATGAGGGGTTAACCTTCATTGACATTTCCTCACTGCTTTACTTCCTTCTTTGAGGTTAATTAAATGCATAACTACATTTGAACTTATACCTCATTTGTCAGATAACTACCATCCTATGGCCTTTATTTGCTTTCTAATGAGTTTCATCACCTTAGTATCTTATTCCTCATCTATTTGGTTTGAAATAATAATGGGTAGAGTTTAGCCCTTGCCTAGAAAAGTATACCTTAGGTGTGCGGGTAAAGGCTTTGACTCTAAAGTTGGTGGCTTTTCAATGGAGGGTGGCAAGGTGCTTCAGTCCTCACTAGGATTTCTTGATGCACTGGAGCACTTGACTCCTCCATCTGTCCTTTATCCTCTTTATTCACTTTATCCTTCATCTTAGCTTCTTCATATTTTTCTTCTTCAAAGTAGCTCTTCTCTTACACTTTCATAGGTTCATCCATCATATCGATCTTTTTTTAAAATAAAATATAATAGATTATATTATATTATAACAAAGATACTACATGATCCTAGATAAGGATCATACAATTAGAGTCAAGAGAGGCTATACTAACATGGATGTCCATCAAAATACAAAAAATTTACATCAAAATAACCAATTTACTCTAAGTTTTTGGCTAACTGTGCATTGCTTCTCATTGGCAATCATAACCACTCTAATCATGTTGAAAATTTGCTCGGCAAGTTCATATTTTTTCCTTCATTCCTTTCTCTCTAAATGGAATAAATTACTATATGAAATAATGTCTTGATAAGAATGTTATTGCTTTGACCAGCTTTGGTGTACGTATCAATTGTATTCAGCATCTTATGCCATACAAAGCTGAAGTTTAGAAGTTATAGAAAATTCAAATTTTGGCTCCACACTGATTTGTTATAACTGATCTTTGCTTTCATTCAATTGTTTGCATAATACACATATAGGATCAAACCAACCAAACCACCTATCTTTAGCTTTTAGTCTGTTCTTTATCACTAGCCATAAGAATACCATAACTTTTAGACTCAAAACCACTTACAGATGACATTAACCAATAGGACTAACTCTAGCTGCTTCATTAGTAAGTTGTGACTAGAACTATTAGTGAAAGTCCCACTAGTATTGTAGCATACCACTCCCATAGAGCATAAGCTCAAACATACTAGAGGATATTTGAGAACATACTATGTGAAAATGGTACATTAGGAAAATCAAACTAACTCCTTAAAGGCATCAAACATATCATGTACATCAAACATATCATAAGCATTCTAAATGTTCATTTCTTCCCATTTCATTCATAAATATAAAAATCACATGTGTCTTTACAATTCAGAATCCACATATACATTATACAACATCTTTTTAGTTTAATCTCAATACAAAATATATAACATGAAATGTAATCCTAATACATAAGACTCTAACTAGATTCCTTAGATCTAGCTGATCAGACCTTTGAGCCATCTTGTCTACAAAATGTAAGTATTGGACTTCTACTATATCACCTTAGTAGCTAGAACTCCATTGAACATGAGCAATAACGTTGCAATTTTGATGAGTTTACAAACTCAGTGAGTGAACCATCATTGATATATTCATTTAAGTCAAATTGCAAAAACAAGTATATCATAGTTTATCATACTTCCACAAGCATATCATATAAGCTAGCATTGCATGCCTTCATAAATCCTCCATTCACTTCAACTATTTCAGAACAATTCAATAATTCATTTCAATTTAATCATTTGATATATGTAAGGACGTACATTCAAATGCATATTTGTTTCCATTCTCATTTGTTTTGTTGTGACCAAGTGCCTATCAATCAAATTTACTTTCTGGCCTGTATCCAATATGGATACTTACTATATATTATCTGAGCTTGAGGCTCTTTTTCATAATGCTGAGCTCAAAGCTCTTTTCTGTACATTGGTCATTCTATTCAAATCCCCTTCATTTGATCATGCATTTTAATGTGATGAGATACATCATTTCATATGCTATGTTTTCATTTCCTTTAATTTTTATGTACTCATGCCACATATATCAAAGTCCTTAAATCTAAGTCTGGAATTTATCAATCAGTTGTGCACACCTTCCATATTAAACATATAATTCATACAGAAGTTTATATAAATAAGTTTGCACATCTATGTTATCTAACAGTATGCTTCAGAAAAGCTATTGGCTCGATGTTCTGGCAATGTTTAGATGTTGATGATCACTTATGCGTCTATCATCATGTAAAACACACATAGTTTACAATTCACTAATTTCTTTATTCATATGAAAATAAATTCATGCACATGTATATGTTTCAATGCCTGCTCAATTGATTTTTTGAATATGTATTTGACAGCGCATCGTAATGCTAGTCAAAATAAAATAACTACACCTACTACTATAGCAGTGGTAAGTATAGGTCAATCCCACAAAGAGTGTGTGAAAAGTTATTGAGATCAAATTAATCGATGCTTAGGAAAAATGGGGGGTTTGGATTCTTAAACAAGAAAATAAAATAAAATTATCCTAATGAAAACAATAAAGAAAAAATGCAAAAAATGATAAAAATGGGGAATTCAATAAGGACTCGGTTCTTTGGTTCAATCTCAACCTACACCCTAATTAAACATATTTCCTTGATTTTTTGTTCTTAAATCTCTCCTAGAAACTATTAATCGTGGGTTAATAATTAACCAAAGTTTTCCCTTAGGTTTTGTTTAATCAAGATACAATCATTAATTAAACCTAACCACCGAATAATCTAGGATACAATCTCTAGATTTAATTAGACACTGCATTACGAATTAGGAAATAGATTAATCAAGGCAACAACCACATACGATGCATCATGAATGGTGTTAAGTGTACCTATAAATATATTTTACTTAAACACATTTTTTGAGTCTACCATTAAATTGCTCTGTTTCAAAGATGACACTTGTTGATTATCGTAACTAAAAGCATTAAATGTCAAATTCTTACTATGATTTTTGAAAGTTATTCATCTTTGTTTATGGATATGTATTCTTGGAACATGTAGGAAATGAACTAATGATTGAGCTTAATTTGGATGTTTTTCTTGAGGACAAGAAATAGTTTAAGTGTTAGGGTATTTGATAGGATTGAATTATCTTACATTTTCTTCTGAATTTCGATGTGATTTTAATCCTATTTTAAAGATAAAATGCTTAATTTGTGTTGAATTGGTGTTAACTGCTAGGTTAGACATGTTAATATATATCTGAGACCAAAAAGACAAGATTTTAAAGTAAATTGGAGCACAAAATATTTAACAAGGAAAAGATGAAGCAAAATGCAACCTTCCTTAAAACACAAAACGGTAGTAATAAAGTATGCGCTAAACACAACATGAAATGCAGATGTTTCATGCACTAGCTAGCAAAACGATGTGCTCATGGAGGGACATTAGGGATAACATGACCTAGGTTAAATGACGCATTGTATGTGGTTGTTTTCTTGATTAATCGGTTTTCTTAATTCGTAATGCTACTACCTAATTAAATCTAACGATCGTATCCTAGGTTATTTGGTGGTTAGGTTTAATCAATGATAGTATCCTAATTAAAAAAAACCTAAGGGAAAACTCAGGTTAATTATTAAACCACAATTAATAGTTTCTAGGAGAGTTTTGAGAACAACAAATCAATGAAATATCCTTAATTAGGGTGTAGGCTGAGGTTGAACCAAAAAACTATATCGCTACTGAATTCCCCAATTTTATCATTTTTTTCATGTTTTCTCTAATTTGTTTTTATTAGTCTAGCTTCATTTTTTATATTTGTATTATTCTAAAATCCAAACCACCTCTTTTTCTTAAACACCGATTAATTTCATTTCATAAACTAACCGAACACTCCCTGTGGGATTGACCTAGACTCACCATTACTATAGCAGTATTCTAGTTATTTTATTTTGACTAGTGTTACAACGCACAGGTCAATTTTAATGGTGCTATTGTCGGGTAATTCTTGTTGTAAACATTCTATAATAGAGTAATCTCATACAAGAGAGGCACGATTGATGCATTTTCAGGAGGATCACTAATTAGAAAGGTAGTTGATGAAGCGAAAGAGCTAATAGAGGAGATGGTGAGTAATAACTGCTTATGGATGAATGACTGCAATCCTAAACTGCAGTGAAAGCTGTGCAACTCAAGTGTGAACTCTGTGGAAAAATAGACTATAACATGGTGGACTATTACTTGATAAAGGAAAGTGATCCAGAGCAAGTGAATTATATAGGATGCCAATATGGATGAGGAGGGAGGAATAATCCCTACTCTAACACTTATAAACCTGGGTGGAAGAATCACCCTAACTTCTTTTGGATGAAAAATGCTGGAGGACAATTCATTCCTCAAGAAAAATTAGGCTTCCAATAAAATAAATCAAGCTCAATGGAATCCAAGTTGGATAAGATTTTAAATAAAATTGGATGCATGGAGGATGCACACAAGTGGCTTAAAAGTAAATTCAAGGAAGTCACCAAGAACCATGCTTCTTCAATACACAACTTAGAGGTCTAAGCAGTTCAACTAGGAGAGGCAATATCTACTTAGAATGTAGGAACCTTTCAAAGCAATACTAGCCTAACCCAAAAGAATGGATCATGTCGATCACTCAGATCTAGGAAAAGAAACTTGGACATACAAAGAAAGATGGAGGTAAGGAAGAAGGATGAGCCATTATGGAATTCCTTCTAAGTGAGGTCATAATTGAGCCAATCAAACAACCTTGACTTGTAATTCCATATCCTATTCTAGCTAATAGAAGTCAATTTAAAGTAGGGAAATGAGGAATTTAAAGGAGGTTGAATCAAACAATGTTGAGGCCATAATAGAACGTCTACAAATGAGGTTCACATTAAAGGAATCGGTCAAGAAGAAGGTTAAGGAGTGTATATCAGAAGAAAACCCTAACATAATGTAAACAAAAGAGGACCTAGGGGATTTTTACATTCCCTACAGTCTCAATGGAGTCAACATAGATTGAGAATTCACAGATTTAGGAATGAGTATCAATATGATGCCCTATACCTTCAGCCAAAAGTTGGGGTTAGCAGAGTTAGAACCCATAAAGATGTTAGTAAAGATGGTTGACAGAACAGTTCATCAATCAAAGGTGATTATTAAGGGTGTGCAAGTATAAATTGACAAATTTATCTTTCCCATATACTTTTATATATTGGATGTTAAAGAAGATGTAGAAATACTCATGGTCCTTGGATGGCTATTCCTGTTCATTGCTCGCTTAATAATTGACATTAATGAGGGTGAACTAACTCTAAGGGTAGGAAAGCACCAAATAACCTTCAAAGTGTTAAAGAAAGACAATAACTCTCCATTAGTTCAAACTAATATCAAGGAAACTCAACCTTGTGGACAATGGGAAGATACTGAGGATCCTAGGAATGCATTCAAAAAGAAATGATCATGTAAAAGAAAGCGAAGGAAGGAGAATCACAAGGAAAGTGGAATCTAGGGTATGGTAGCTCATATATGAATTGTGAGATCTGTGACTATACTACCATTGCACTAATCATTTGAACCACCATGAGCAAAGAAGAGTGTCAATCTATCGACGTTAAAAGAAGTGCTAGCCAACCCATGGAATTTTATTTCCTTTAATTGTTTTTATAAAGTTTAAATTTTGTAGTTAGGTTGTTTCATTTCCAATTAAAATTGGGAAAGTAGAGAACTTTGACCTATATTTGATGATTGAGGGAGTAAGCAAAAGAAAGGTAAAGGGGCCATAAAGAGTTAAGAATTGATTTTGGAAAGGTGGAGAAGGGCAAAAGGAGAGAAAATTTAAAAATAGGTGGATCGTGGCCTGCGGTAGGATAAAAAGGGAAACATGCTACTGTCATTATCAAATTTTACCATTTTACACTCCAATCACCTATATATTTATTTCTAACTTCACTTTTGATTTACTTTCATCTGTAATTTATCTCATTAAGACTTAAACCTCCAAATACTCTCACTTCTTTCTGCCTAAATTTCAAACTTTCAGTTCTTCCAACTTTTACCGATTTGCAAGCCAGTATGTCACGCATCAAGTACACAGTAAATTGCAATCAATCAGCGGGGTGAAACCAAGTCTTGAGATGAGGGAAAAGAAGCAAGGCAGCTAATTACAAAGCATCTTTCCTGATCTTCTTAGTTGAGAAAGGTATCTATTTTCATTCTCTTCATAATAAAAAAATTGTGGTTCCAAAGTATTTTCATTTTGTAACTTTAGATAGATTAGAATTGTGAAACAAGGTCAAAAGTTCAGCAGAGAAAATTCAATGGGGGTCTATTCATTCAATTTCAATTCCTAGTTTACGAAAAACTAACTGTAGAATTTTTAGCACCCCTCTAGTACAAATCCAACAAACCTAGGGAATTGTGGTTTAGGTTGTGGGGATGACCTTATGGGCTTGATTACGAAACTTTGTATGAAATATATGGTTTTCATGAGTTGTTTATAATGGATCAACATGATTATTTCTGTTTCAACCCTTACTGGACTAAACTAACTGGGTTAGAGCATTTCGATGCTAAGAACGTACACAACAACATCATTAGGAGCCACAAACACTTATTGATGCACAAATTCATATGCCAAATCATTTTTGACAAAAAGAAAACCAACAATCATTCAAGAAAAGAACTTGTCAAGTTATGGTTTATGGATCGTAAGTTCCCGGTTTGCACAACCACCCATATCTTTAACATAATTATTGTTGCTTAAAAGAACACTACAAGAAAATAAGACATTACTGACATAAAATTATGCACGGAACATATTATTTCTTAATAGTGACGGACATTGACTTTCTGTTGGTAATGCTAGCAAATTTACCAATGGACTATAAATTAATTGGTAAAAGTGGAGGGAAAATATCTCCATGATTTTTTTGACATATAATAGCGATATATTTTCATGTTTTATCATAAAATTAAGTGGTAACAGCTGGCAGGGAAATTTTGTAACTTTAATATCGACGGTATCAAAGTTTTGTCGGTAAAATATCGATGAAAGGATTTTCGTTGGCAAGTTTCGTCGGTAAGTTTCAAAATGATCATTAAAAAACCAATGTCTTTTAGTTTTAAGCCAACTGACGTCATTTTGTCATCAACATTTACAACCCTGACTACCCCCTTTTCCCTCTCCTCTATGTTTTTTCTCTCTTCTCCCACCCTATGTCGTTGGATGGTTCCACTTGCAATTTTTTCTTCGTATTTTGTCTATCGTGCATTAGTTTTAGGTAACATGTGTATTAAGTTTATTTTGTGTGCAAATAATGGAGTTGTCTTAGATGGTTACATGTATACCATTTATGGTGGATGGATTTTGTTATAATTATCGGTTTATGCATTTTTTAGTTGAATTGTTAGTTTACTTGTTGTTTAGACGTGTTGTTGTTAGTAAATAATGAAAAAATATAGTTTTTTGTTATTAGTTACAGATAATTTGGGTTGCCTATGAGTTGTTTGATGAAATGTCTTTTAGAACAAAACTTAATTGTGTTGAGTTATTTTGTAATGAAAAGATTGTACATGTAATTGTTAACATATTGTATTATATAAAATTAAATATAATTAAGTTATGTCAGTAACAATTTTGACAATTGGAAATACATGTATTTTTAAAAGTCTTAGTATGTAGTAACTTAGGTATTTGCTCTAAGATCAATCACAGGTTGAAGAAAATATATTGTGTACATCTTAATTAGGTATATCTTATAAGTGAAACAAAATTGCATTTATAATTAACATTGGCAATGCCTCAATCTTAAGGGAAATAAAATGAGAACAAATAAAATGTGTGAGGGTAAGTATGCATGAGAACTCTAAATTACTCATTAATTCTTTGTTGCAAACCGAAATTATGTCACTTGAACTTAAGGTTGATTATTTTTTAACCTAAAAATGACTAAGAACTAATCTAATTTTTGTTATTCCAATAATAATTCTTTATGCCATTTTAGTTCTTCTTTTCGTTTCAAGCATCAATAAAGATAAACAAATAAGCATATCAATTTCTAATAATCATTTAAGAATTATGTTGTAATTATCTACAACATAACTTAAACTTGTATGAAATTATTATGTAGCAAATTGAAGAAACTAATAGAAAAGTTTAAAATATTGGTACGTCATGAAAATAATATATAATGTTGGCAAAAAAGTAAGGTATCCTAAGAAGGTGTAAGTTGCTCCAGATTTGGATGTTCAAAATTTCACTAATATCAAAAGCAGCAAAGCTTATCTACCATATTCTTAGATAAATTGCTTATAATTTAAGCGATATAGATCCTTTTTTATGAGTTTGATAGTAAAATCCATTGTAAAATAAGAGTATGCTTTTATATATGATCATCTATAATCATACATAGCGATATTGTCTTATAGGAAATGGAAAACATTTATTTTCCATTCACTAACAAAATTTGTTACAAACTCAAACCTGTAATGCTTTTTAAGAGTTCATGAAGTTTAAAACATTCAATAAAACAAATATTTTTTCTGTTCATGATCATTTACTTAAGATGCTAAAGGTGAAAATATGACATTGCTACACTTGAGTCTTCTAATTTGTAAACATATCAGAGAAAAATAACATAGAGAAGATGGAGTAAAAATTGAGCTTATTTAATTATGTCATGTTATATGTAATGGTTAAATTTTTCTTCACTTATTGATTCTACCTTGTTTATTGAATCCTTGGAGGTTGAATCAAAATAATCTAAGAATTGAAATATAGGGTGCATCTTTGGGTCATTCACTTAATCGGAACCTAAAATGATTATACCTAAATTAATCTGTATGCCATACTATGCAAACTAATTGGAGAAACGGGGGTTTTGACTTTTGAACTCATTAATTAAACTAATTTGAATGTAAAATGAATGTTTTTGGATTTTAGGGGTATAGGAAGCAAAAGAATGAAAAATACAAGAGGTTAAACAGTGATAGAGTCCCCTTGAAAGTGAGTTCTGGCCATCATAGTTCGAAATTTATTTAAGTGAGAGTAGAAATCACTAAGCTTCAAAATGGTAAACCTTGAAGGGCTCTTCAAGTAAGGACTCTTCAAGTCTAGGATCTTAATCAATGAGACTCCATTTTTTAAAATCCTGCTAAGTGTTCTTAGTGGGTGTAGTAGGATTAGCCAATGCAATGGGTCGAATGGAATCCAAAATCATCTTAACATCAAATATAACCATGCAAGATAAGAGAGAATCAAGAAGATTACAAATACACATATATGAAACTTCATAGATTTAAGCTCAAAGTTCAACATAAACCAATCCATCCTACACATAATGAATATCCAACATTTGATTAAAACCATAATCAAATAGCTCAACTACAAATCATACATCCTAGACCTAGGATGTTATAAATTCATAGCTGAACTATGGATTAAACTACTTCCCTTTTAAGCCTATTGAACTCCAATCATTGCTGCACCTTCAAAAGAGAAAGAAACACCTAGCAACGCATTGCACTTAGAAGCTTCACAACTCAGAATGAATCTGAGTCACCTATGGTGGAGGTTTTGATAGTGGAAGTATGGAAAAGATTAGAGTTAAGCAAGAGAGGAAAAATAATGAAAGAAAGTAGATGATGTGCCTCCTAATGCCTCTCTCCTTACTTATCCTGAAATAGTTTTACTGGTATTCAGGTCAGTTCACATGTATAGTTAAGTGAAATTTCCAAAAATGATTCGGGTTTAAGGCTGCTATTTTAAAATTTTCACCACGACGAAGTAATGAGTTCACTGTGGCTAAATTTTCTCGAAAGGTTTGAGCTGTTGATTTGAAGGTTTTTCCACAGTGAAGTAATGAGTTCGCCATGGCTAAATTTTCTAGAATGGTCTAACCTGTTGATTTCGCATGTTTCACCGTGACAAATTGATGAGTTTGCCGCGGCTAACTTGTTTGGAAAGGTCTTCTTTCTTGATCTTATGGCTAAGCAATTTCTTGGTCCTCACTATTAACTCCACTTCTTGAGTGTCCTGCAATGAAAGGCAATAGTTTGCAATATCAATTGTCCTATAAACTAAGTGAGTGCAATTACTAACTAATTATGACAATTTTACCCTCAAACTGTATTAATTGAAAACAAGCACTGTTCAGCTAAATTAAGCACAATATCTAACAAAAGAGCTAAAAAGTACAACAAGAACTACGAAAATATCACTAAATAGTATAGATAACTTGGGTTCAATCACTTATACATGAAAAAACCAAACAAGTATATGAAAGTTCAATTCCATATATCTCTAAGTAGTAACCCACAGTAGTCGTACACAAAAGAAAGTAAAAAGAAAATAGACCAAGATAAGTGTGTAAGGTAACTTGAAACATACAAATGAGCTAATGTTGCCAATAGTAGATGACTTATGTTGATATGCTATGTCACCTTTTAATTATAGCATAGTGGTTTCTTATGAGTCCTTACTTTTGTACTTTGCTTTCACCTAATAACAAACACAATTGTATTATATTAAATATTTCATATTTTTTTCACAAGCCCTATTGTGTTGAAGAGCATCGCTCATCTTTCTTTGTTGTAGTATGAAGTTGTCCATCCATCCAGGCTAGTCGTCAAATTAAAGTTTACCATATGTATTGGTTTAATAATACGATTCTGATACCTTTGGATTTTGTGTGAATGTAAAGGAGGTCTTGATTTTGTGTTGTTGTTAAGAATATTAGAATATTCTTACAATCATTGATGAGTTTTTATGTTCTTCTTTAATAGCCTAAGTATTTACTGTATGTGAAATGAGTTTGAAATGTTACGAATAATTTGTTATGAATAATTTTTTCTTATCATTAGGACTTTGATAGAGATAGAGAATGAGTGATGCCCTAGTCCTTATGCATCCTTTAACATATAAATATTAGATATCTTATTTTAGATAATATTTTTTGTTTCATCAAACTAAAGCAACCTTTTCATCATCTTCTTTATTAATGGACTTAGTCAAGCATTTAGATAAAAATATGTGGGAGGAACAAAATATACACGTAGATTTGAGGATCTAATTAATAAGTTTCAACTTACTAGTTTAGGCGAGACATACGCCAATGGAAAATTCATTTTTGAATCTTTTCTAAGAGGGGGGGGGGAGGTGCAGTCCTTGAATATTATCCTTTTGGCATATAAGATAACTATCTTACTTGATGCTTGGCACTAGCTATTACAATCAAGTAGCTCTTCTCTTTATTGATTCAAAATTATGAGATCTTTTTAAAGGTCTATAGTGAAGATGTTAACAAGCTTACTAATTTTTCATGATCCTTAAAGAAAATAAGCAAATCATAAGCAAATAAAAGGCTAAAAATATTTACTTGCACTTAAAATGAAACTTAAAAGAGTTGTCACACTTGATATTGTGATCTATCGTCCTAGTGAGAGTTTCCATGTTGATGAGTTAAAGGCTTTACGTTTAACTTTTACTATATAATTCTCATTTAAACTTTTCTTGCTACAAGACTTAGATAATTCCTAAGTAAATAAAAGGTTGTCCCATCACTTAATGAAAAGATTCAGTCAATAAGAAAGGAACATGGAAATGATTTTATGAATGGTGTTTCAATAGGCAATAGGTTTGAAATCATTAAGTGAGCTTAAGTTGGCTAATATAGGTTATATTGATCTCCTAAAGCATTTTTCCTTTTTCAAAGAATTTAATAAAGCCTCACTAACAACATATTATATATGATGCCAAGATTTTTTAAAGAAAATTTCATTTAAACCATTAGGTCCTATAGACTTACCAGGTTTTAGGTTAATGACAACCTTCTCGACATCTCTACATTAAAAGGGCTATAAGGAAGTTTACCTATCTCACTTGAGATTTGGTCAGAGTTGAAGGATTTAAGAAGAAATCCAAAGGAAGTTCCATTATCCTAGGGGCTAAGTATAGTATGGAAGTATTCATAATCTTTAGACTTGATTTCTTCCGGTATGAATTTCCATTCCACTTGAGCAAGGAGAAAATTCTATTAGTATTTCTTTTGGAAAAAATTTTCTTATGGAAGAAGTTCCAGTTTCTATCCCACTCTATAAACTATAGAATTTCTTATTTATGTTTGAGAAGTAGAGATGTCAAAAAGGGCCAGGCCTGGGTTGATTGGGCTATAAGGTGAGCCACAAACCGACCAGGGTCAACCTGTGGCTCGACCATTACTTCAAAAAATGTTGTCCTTTTTGATATTTTATTTTAAAAATAAAATATTAAATTCAGGTTCAAATATGTGACTAAAGAGAAGACACGATATGATGCGACTAAGATTCATACCATGATTTAGGTGTACTTACTGTACAGGTGAAGCATCTCATGGTGCAGTAGCTGGAGTTGAATCACATCCTTCCCCTTCAGCTACCACACTTATAGATGAGACATCACCTGCTACTACACCATTCACCACCCCTACATCATTCACTACCCCTATACCGACAGAGATATCAGGGGTAAATAATATGCATGAAGGAGACGGTTGCCAGCCTGGAGTTGAGGGACCCTATAGAAGAACTTACATCACATTTATCAATATTATGTAAGTCAAAATACATAAAGTTATAGGTTTAAATTTTAAAAATGATATAAATTTATTTATTTTTATATTAGGTTTTTCCATCTAGATCGTGCTCAAGAACATGACATCGAAATTCAAGGAGAATATTGATCATGAGGGTTATGTATGGAAAATATTTCTCAGGCAATAAAGGAATTTTATTATCACGAGTTTGAGGTACCACAAAAATTATTATTTTCTTCTTTAATTAATAGTTCAATACATTAATTAGATAAATATTATTGCATTATAAGTATTTATCGAATGCTTTTCCTTTTGTTTCAAAAAGAATTTTTTTAGGATTCTTAATTGGAAGCGATCATCTATAGAGTATAGGACAGCAAGTGCGTACATGTTATCACTATTTTGTTGTTGCGATGCATAGGGCTAATGTACAGCCACCTTACGTTTATGAAGAAGTATGGAGTCTTGGCTGTAGTATTGGACATCTACTTGAGGCAATGTTCATTTCAAAGCATAGTTCAGCCAATAGACGTGGAGGACAGAGGGAAGAGAGTCTTATCATACATACGGGAGGATCTATTACTCACCACGAGAATGCAAATAGACTTGTAAGTTTCTACCCTTTACATTTATATTCTCATTTCTTTTCTTAACTATATTTCAATTGAATTTGTTGTGTGAATTTTGGAATGAAAATATATGTTTCTTGTTGAGAATGGTAATGTTATAAATGTTACAAATGTTTGGTGCTATAAATTGATATGTTGTTGAGTTATTTTATTTGTTCAATAGGTGGTAGATATTGTAAAAATAGAGGTAAATTTGCCGAAATTTTTATAAATTCTAATACATTATAACATTTTATTCATATACAAAAAAAGTTTATGGGCATAAGGCCTACATACCGTCAACTCTTTTTACACTCTCACATTAAGAAGCATGACTTTGTAACATTCGCCAACAACTGTTGTAGAAATTAAATGTACGTGAAATTTATGGTTTAATATTAATGCTTAATAATTATCACTTAATAATATAAACATAGCTTTCTGATAGGACCAAATATAAGAAAGCGTTCAACGACAGCCTCAGCAATCAGAAGATGTTGGTGATACTGAAACTTATCTTCATTCAATTGGTGGTAGGGAATGTTATGGGAGGATATTTGACTTAGGTTCATTTATGAACACATGTTATTTGTAATCGTCCACATCCAGTACAGCAACATCTAGTAGGTGGTCCACAACCAATGAAGCGTAAGAGCTTCCGAGCATAGCACAGACATTAGCAACTCAGTTGCAACAATCAATGGATCAGTTGTAATAATCGATGTAGTACATAGCTCAGCTCTGTAATGAGGTGGATGAGTTGAAGGGTAGGGGTAGCACCTCATCGCACCCATCAGAGCATCTGTCACCAAATTAATATTTTACTTTTAATCATTTAATTTGAACTGAAAATACTTATTATGTATAATATAATGTTGTTATTATCAATTAAGATATTTTTAACTTTATATCATTAATTAAATTTCTATCCAAAAAAATTAAATGTATACTATTAAATTCATAACTGCTTAAATTATGCATAAACCATAACATCATCAAATCAAAAATATTGACATATATTTTTAAAAGAATTTTTTGGGTGATTTACTGACAGAAGATCGTTGTTTTGTCGGTAAAAACAATTGTATTTACCAACAAAACACAACTAACCATTGGTAATCACAGATGAAATAACTAATTCTGTCGCTAATATCATCGACGGAACATAACTGTCAGTAATATCATCGATGAAACATAATCGTCGGTAACATTTTAATAAACTTACTGACGAAAATTAGCAAACCATCGGTAAATTTACCGATAGAATAATATCATCAGTTGGTAAATTTATCAACGGTTAGAATAAACCGTTGATATATTTACCAACGATTAATTAGTGGTATATCGGTAAATTTACCATAGACATATTCTGTCGGCATTTATTACCTACAGCTGTTTCTACGATGCCCTTGGGCAGTCGTCACGACGAGACAAAGTCCTTGTCCAGACGTCGCGACGTACCACTGGTGACGTTGCGACGTGAAAAAGTACTTCGTACGTCTCGACGAGGCAAAACGTTCGTCGCAATGTATGGCAATTTCCATATGCATTGCGACGAGCAATCACTCGTTGCGGGAAACCTAACTCATACCTATCAACATGGAAGACGAAAATACAGGAAAAAGAAAGACAAAGGGACACTTACTGA